>JAODUO010000082.1:350000-357500 GCA_025642075.2 Ridgeia piscesae | reverse complement strand
CTGTTACCTCGGACACACGTGACACCAACTCCGTGATACACGGCACGTATTGAATGTTACACTTAAGGCGGTTTGAAGACGTCACGTACACACACCGCTGTCTCCTTGCGGCGTTGCAAGGATGGGCGCGCAACACTTCTAAAAGTATTGTAAACACGAGTATATACTCTCCAAGGCGCTCAAATCAGGGATGAGGCTGGCCTTGATTCTGGCCCTCAATTTTTAATTTTGTTTACTGTTTCCAATCCAAGACCGTCTCCACTCCTAGCCCTGGGAATTAGTATTTCGCAAACACTTGCAGCTCCTTTCTACAATATTACATATATAAACAATACAGTAATGCAATTTGTTTACAATCATTACTGTGTTTCGGAGATAGTGTTTAATATACATTTTTCATATTTGTGTACGAATAGCCTTCGCGCATTAATTGCAGCATGGCTGGATGCTTCCCAGAGAAGTCGAGATTGTTTTCAATTGAACAGTTCTGACAGGGAATACAATATACAGCGCATTGAGCAGTTATGATGAGTGGATATTGCGCTATATAAGAATTTACGTTCATGTCACTTGGCATCAGACTTTCAGGGATGAATCTGTGACCCCACGGATATAAAGGGAGATCGTTATATTTCCCAAAAAAATCACCATCTGCGTCAAGATTGTCTCTTTATTTGGAGGCAGTCAGTTGTACGGAACGTAACAAGTAACGATGCATCAAACGTGACTAATCAATAGCAGGAATTACGAATGCGCGGTGGATACATTTGAAGAAAACAAACTAGCTCGGCGTTATGGTTTAGATTGCTTAACACAATACAGACATACGTGCATCTTCATGACAACATCATAGAAATTTGAATATTATTTACCAAGTATACATCGCTATGTTGAACACACAACGAGTTCGATCGCATTTACGTAACGCAGTTGCGGACGTTTGAGCGAGCTTTGTCACATTTATGTAACGGTGCTACTCATTTTCTAAAACAGTTGGTAAATATTACTATCACGACTGTCACGTACTAGTATTAAGTATAAAAGCATCCGTTAAGAGACATCCATTTTTTATATCTTCCACAATACAAACACGTTACACGTGACAATTCAGATACATCATATTATAATATTTAAATTAAATATTCAAGTTATTATAAAGCTTTACAAAATTACCATCAAAATAAGAGAATAAAACATTACATAGCTGTTTTTATTTTCTTCATGGATAAATCTGTGTATGTAAAAGTGATTAATATGCAACATGCATTGAGTCATTAATTAATGTTCAGCAACTTTGCAATAAAATTACCTTCGTATATTTACAATATTTTTACATTAACCAATTTGCAATTAGTTAATATTATTTTGCATTTATTAATTTGCAACATATGTATATATTTGAAGGTCTGCACACTAACAATTTGGAATAATTTCTTATGAACACAACTGCTGCCGGTACTCAAATATATAGTAAACATTAATACTATGTGGCAGTATGCTGTTTTGCAAATTTCTAAAAGTATTTCGGATATGTTTCACAATACGTGGAATTCAATGAAGAAAAATTGCGTGAAATTGTTTTGGAAAGAGTGGGAGAGGAATGGAGAATAAGAGCAACAGATAGAGGAAGCTGGAGGTTTCAGATGGAGGAAGCTGGATGTTATTGAAGGAGAAAGTTGTGCAATATAAGTGAGAACAAAGAGGAAGAAAAGAATTATGTAATCCAGGATAGGAACCTTTGACGGAAGGAAATCTGGAAGAGAATAACAATGTGCCAAGTATCGCATACACCCGGGAACTATATTATTACAACACTTTCTATGCAGGCCGACATGTTCAACAATAATTATGTCGAGATATAACGTTTATTAAGCATTTAGAATAATAAAGTATTACATATGTATGATAACAAGAAATTGTCTTTTAGACACAAATAAAAATAAACTTTCACTATTCTTATGCATTTCGAGAAACGAACATTTTGGTGAACTCCGTCACGAACTAGACTAGGAATATGGCAACCGAAAATTGCTGAAATGTTCAAGCTAACTTAACGTCTATGTAGTGTCAACAAACGCATTTGCAATAGTTAGATTTGTAAATATTTTCACTACGATTTATGTACTCTGTGTATTTTGGCTGCGTACAAACTGCACACACACGGTAAACGGTAACCGTTTAACAGATTCGATGCGTCACCGTCAGCCTCTGACGTATTTCATGTCGACTCATATAAACAAGGCGAAGCAAAGGCCCACTTAACCACCACCCAAACCAAGACACGATGACCAGCCGATCACCCGCGCTGTTTTACTGTGGTGATGTTGTTAAACGCTGACTGGCCCTTGGCACACGAGTTAATTTGCCAGGTACGAGCGAGCAATCAGACGGACGCGACGCAGGCGGTGCAGGGTGCCTCGGTGTCTGGGGTCTACCAGTGCCGAAGGTGTGACGGTCCGACTCGGTGCACGAGACGGGATCGAGTGCTATTGGCGCGGCAGAAACAATGGCGGTTTACAGCGCTCTGCCGCTGCGGTAAGACGTTGCGACACGCGAGCAAATTGACCGGTGAATCACCGTGTGAAGACCTTGTACACTAACCGCACGAGGTCAGTCGCCGTCACGCCCATGTACTCGTGTACGATCCGTGTGGGGTAGGTTAGTTCGTGTGCGTTCTAGACGAACACGAGCACATTTCATGGCGTGTGGTTACTTACAACGGGCGCGGTGGGCAAGTGGTTAGAACACCCATGTCTCAAATCGAATGACCATGTTGAAGTTTCGAATCTTGGACAATTTCACTCAATCCACGTTGCTCTAGTTCACTCGGACTTCTAAATGAGTACCTAATTGTCATAGACAGTGGCGGATGTATGCGTGAATGGATAGTTTTCGCGCGATAATTGCAGCATGGCTGTATGCTTTCCAGAGAAGTAGAGATTATATTCGATTGAACATCTCTGCCAGGGAGTAGGGGGAAGCTCTTTTAGAAATTATGCTAAAAAGTGGTTAAAACACATATTTGAATAACACGTTTACTTAATAATAATAATAATAATAATAATAATAATAATAATAATAATAATAATAATAATAATAATAATAATAATAATAAGTCTTCAAAGCAAGAAAATTACGGAGTTAAAACTGTTGTACGTTGCTGTTGTCAAACATCTAATGACCAAACCATGAATGTGAGGTTCTATCAGCGCAAAAACCTAACACATCTACGTATGAAAATAAACCAAGATGTTTTGCACTGTATAGCGTGAATTTATAAAATGACGTGTCAACATTACATAGATTTGCTTAATACTGAACAACAACAAAGTACACGTTTATTCAAATGTATTCCTCTCGTGTTTCATATTATTATAAGATACCCAACTGGCGACAGATATCATTCGTCGTCGTTGTCTTCTTTTTTCTTCATATTCTTCTTTTTCTTCATATGTTATTATATATATATATATATATATATATATATATATATATATATATATATATATATTGTTGTGTGTGTGTGTGTGTGTGTGTGTGTGTGTGTGTGTGTGTGTGTGTGTGTGTGTGTGTGTGTGTGTGTGTGTGTGTGTGTGTGTGTGTGTGTGTGTGTGTGTGTGTGTGTGTGTGTGTGTGTGTGTGTGTGTGTGTGTGTATAAGACGAATGTTCTACACCGCGCACATGCGTGGGTCTGATTTAGAAGACATAGTATGTCCGGTGATTTCACAGGTGGCTAAAAGATGGACACACACTGCGTGGTAATTCAAATTAAATTTTCGATGAATAATAATTGCTTCAACATCCTTTAGTCATCATGATTTTATACTTTAGTCGCTATACATGTATTTATTGTTTGAGAATTTTAATTGAAACTAATCAGGTATTACTGTATTCACATACTGTGCCTATTTATTAATGACTATACAGTTGTTTATATATAAATACGCTTAATTTTTACAATATTGTCACATAATATCATTTACACCAACATCACTTTTAATTCACTTTTAGTCCCTCTAGTTCAGCTCTGTAAAACAATGCACACCTTATACGTATGTGTTTATTTATATATTGTACTTGCATTATTATTTATTTATCTAAGTTACGTCTTATAATTGTATCGAGTATAGTCAACATTTATGAACAGGTCTACTTTGGATGTTAGTGTATAAATAAGGTTACTATTATCCCGTGTACGCTCTACTCACTTCACCTAACTTCAGTATTATCCTGTGTCCGCTCTACTCACTTCACCTACATTCAGTATTATCCTGTGTCCGATCTACTCACTTCACCTACATTCAGTATTATCCTCTGTCCGCTCTACTCACTTCACCTACATTCAGTATTATCTTGTGTCCGCTCTACTCGCTTCACCTACATTCAGTATTATCCCGTGTACGCTCTACTCACTTCACCTACATTCAGTATTATCCTGTGTCCGCTCTACTCACTTCACCTACATTCAGTATTATCCTCTGTCCGCTCTACCCCACTTCACCTACATTCAGTATTATCTTGTGTCCGCTCTACTCGCTTCACCTACATTCAGTATTATCCTGTGTCCGCTCTACTCACTTCACCTACATTCAGTATTATCCTGTGTCCGATCTACTCACTTCACCTACATTCAGTATTATCCTGTGTCCGCTCTACTCACTTCACCTACATTCAGTATTATCCTGTGTCCGCTCTACTCACTTCACCTACATTCAGTATTATCCTGTGTCCGCTCTACTCACTTCACCTATATTCAGTATTATCCTCTGTCCGCTCTACACACTTCACCTACATTCAGTATTATCCTGTGTTCGCTCTACTCACTTCACCTACATTCAGTATTATCCTGTGTCCGC
The DNA here is from genome assembly GCA_025642075.2 of Ridgeia piscesae. Classification (NCBI taxonomy): domain Eukaryota; kingdom Metazoa; phylum Annelida; class Polychaeta; order Sabellida; family Siboglinidae; genus Ridgeia; species Ridgeia piscesae. Next base: position 352,643 of record JAODUO010000082.1, on the reverse strand, counting down.
TCTACTCACTTCACCTACATTCAGTATTATCCTGTGTCCGCTCTACTCACTTCACCTACATTTAGTATTATCCGGTGTCCGCTCTACTCACTTCACCTATATTCAGTATTATCCTCTGTCCGCTCTACTCACTTCACCTACATTCAGTATTATCTTGTGTCCGCTCTACTCGCTTCACCTACATTCAGTATTATCCCGTGTACGCTCTACTCACTTCACCTACATTCAGTATTATCCTCTGTCCGCTCTACTCGCTTCACCTACATTCAGTATTATCCTCTGTCCGCTCTACTCACTTCACCTACATTCAGTATTATCTTGTGTCCGCTCTACTCGTTTCACCTACATTCAGTATTATCCTCTGTCCGCTCTACTCGCTTCACCTACATTCAGTATTATCATCTGGCCGCTCTACTCACTTCACCTACATTCAATATTATCCTGTGTCCGCTCTACCCACTTCACCTACATTCAGTATTATCCTCTGGCCGCTCTACTCACTTCACCTACATTCAGTATTATCCTGTGTCCGCTCTACTCACTTCACCTACATTCAGTATTATCCTGTGTCCGCTCTACCCACTTCACCTACATTCAGTATTATCCTGTGTCCGCTCTACTCACTTCACCTACATTCAGCATTATCCTCTGTCCGCTCTACTCACTTCACCTACATTCAGCATTATCCTCTGTCCGCTCTACTCACTTCACCTATATTCAGTATTATCCTGTGTCCGATCTACTCGCTTCACCTACATTCAGTATTATCCTGTGTCCGCTCTACTCACGTCACCTACATTCAGTATTATCCTGTGTCCGTTCTACTCGCTTCACCTACATTCAGTATTATCCTGTGTCCGCTCTACTCACTTCACCTACATTCAGCATTAGCTTGTGTCCGCTCTACTCACTTCACCTACATTCAGTATTATCTTGTGTCCGCTCTACTCACTTCACCTATATTCAGTATTATCCTGTGTCCGCTCTACTCACTTCACCTACATTCAGTATTATCCTCTGTCCGCTCTACTCACTTCACCTACATTCAGAATTATCCGGTGTCCGCTCTACTCACTTCACGTACATTCAGTATTATCCCGTGTCCGATCTACTCACTTCTCCTACATTCAGTATTAACCTGTGACCGCTCTACTCACTTCACCTACATTCAGCATTATCCTGTGTCCGCTCTACTCACTACACCTACATTCAGCATTATCTTGTGTCCGCTCTACTCACTTCACCTACATTCAGCATTATCTTGTGTCCGCTCTACTCACTTCACCTACATTCAGTATTATCCTGTGTCCGTTCTACTCACTTCACCTACATTCAGCATTATCCTCTGTCCGCTCTACTCACTTCACCTACATTCAGTATTATCCTGTGTCCGCTCTACTCACTTCACCTACATTCAGCATTATCCTCTGTCCGCTCTACTCACTTCACCTACATTCAGTATTATCCTGTGTCCGCTCTACCCACTTCACCTACATTCAATATTATCTTGTGTCCGCTCTACTCGCTTCACCTACATTCAGTATTATCCTGTGTCCGCTCTACTCGCTTCACCTACATTCAGTATTATCCTGTGTCCGATCTACTCACTTCACCTACATTCAGTATTATCCTGTGTCCGCTCTACTCACTTCACCTACATTCAGTATTATCTTGTGTCCGCTCTACTCGCTTCACCTACATTCAGTATTATCCTGTGTCCGCTCTACTCACTTCACCTACATTCAGTATTATCCTGTGTTCGCTCTACTCACTTCACCTACATTCAGTATTATCCTGTGTCCGCTCTACTCACTTCACCTACATTCAGTATTATCCTGTGTCCGCTCTACTCGCTTCACCTACATTCAGTATTATCATCTGGCCGCTCTACTCACTTCACCTACATTCAATATTATCCTGTGTCCGCTCTACCCACTTCACCTACATTCAGTATTATCCTCTGGCCGCTCTACTCACTTCACCTACATTCAGTATTATCCTGTGTCCGCTCTACTCACTTCACCTACATTCAGTATTATCCTGTGTCCGCTCTACCCACTTCACCTACATTCAGTATTATCCTGTGTCCGCTCTACTCACTTCACCTACATTCAGCATTATCCTCTGTCCGCTCTACTCACTTCACCTACATTCAGCATTATCCTCTGTCCGCTCTACTCACTTCACCTATATTCAGTATTATCCTGTGTCCGATCTACTCGCTTCACCTACATTCAGTATTATCCTGTGTCCGCTCTACTCACTTCACCTACATTCAGTATTATCCTGTGTCCGTTCTACTCGCTTCACCTACATTCAGTATTATCCTGTGTCCGCTCTACTCACTTCACCTACATTCAGTATTATCCTGTGTCCGCTCTACTCACTTCACCTATATTCAGTATTATCCTCTGTCCGCTCTACACACTTCACCTACATTCAGTATTATCCTGTGTTCGCTCTACTCACTTCACCTACATTCAGTATTATCCTGTGTCCGCTCTACTCACTTCACCTACATTCAGTATTATCCTGTGTCCGCTCTACTCACTTCACCTACATTTAGTATTATCCTGTGTCCGCTCTACTCACTTCACCTATATTCAGTATTATCCTCTGTCCGCTCTACTCACTTCACCTACA
>JAODUO010000082.1:317500-342500 GCA_025642075.2 Ridgeia piscesae | reverse complement strand
GCAGAAATGCCAAGACACGCTGACGGAAGATAACCTCATTTCGCGGATACGAGAAGCGTAATTATGATTAAATCGGCAGCAGCGAAGGCAGATAACCGGGTTTCGTTTCGTTTTCTGTCGGTGCATCAGAGTATTCGTCAGGCGTAATGCAATTGTTTCCGTGCAAGATCTGCCTTTCCTAATCCATCAGCGTTGTCATTGCAGGCGCGTCAATGTAGCATATTTGTAGTTGAGTCGGCGTTGACACTGTTAAAATGTTCTTATGTATATAATTGTGTGTATGTCTGTTGCCTTGTGACTTTTAAAAGACTGTTGAAAACTCATCTATTTTGGGCTGTGTACGCAATGTAGGCAGGCACATGTCAGTGTATTAATTTATTTTTTATTTTACCTATTTATTATGTTGTACATGTTTTACACTAATTTGATACGATGTTTTTATTCACTGAATCAATATACCCTTTATTTTAATAATCATCTTCAACTGTAACTTAATTGTTTATCATTTATTACTGTTATTTTATACATATCTTATGTATTGTAATTTATTTTAACATATCTAATATTATTAATCGCAACTTATTAATATTCTACATATACAAGTATATGTATTTATGTACGTACAGTGCCTCCGAATGGATATTACCTAGATGTATGGCGCTGTACAGGGCCTAAGTCTTCTTCTTCTTCTTCTTATTATTATTATTATTATCATTATCATTATCATTATTATTATTATTATTATTATTATTATTATTATTATTATTATTATTATTATTATTATTATTATTATTATTATTATTATTATTATTATTATTATTATTATTATTATTATTATTATTATTATTATTAAATATGTATGTATGTATATATATATATATATATATATATATATATTGTGTGTGTGTGTGTGTGTGTGTGTGGGTGTGTGTGTGTGAAAGTGGTTATGTAAACTCTTTTTTTCAAACTAGATTTACAAACGTCTTTACCGTGGCTTCATTTAACAGAAGGGCCAATACGTGGCATTTTATTAATTATTAATCCTTTGCATCACGATATATTCCACACTCTCTTGGTAATAGCACTGGGCACACACGCACGTACACACGCAAGCACGCACGCAGCTACGCCTACACACACGAACTCTGCAACGCCCACGTACACAGAGAGGCCGCGTTGGTATCTGGTTCGTCGACAGATACAACATATCCGGCTGCACGTTGTGTTTGAGCGTGTGAAATACAAGGTTCACGGCTGCACACGGCCTGAACACGGCGTACAACACGTCACAGCAACAGGCGCCTTGTCTCCGTGTTGTCCATCCCGGTACAGACGTGTACAAGATGTTCTTTGCTCTTACGTACGCACGTACAGAAAGTATACCATCAACGCAGACACCATGGGTAGGATAAAATCTCAGTCATATTTTCTGTCTGTTCCGTTAGTTGATTATATGCCGGTGGCTTGCTAAATCAGTTTATCTGATCCCAGTTCGATCTGAAAGAAAAGCCTATTTCTCAGCTACACACGCCAACAGCAGTTACATTCAAAATGGACGTTTTGTTTAATATTGACAACATCTTGCAGGAGGTACACATTGTTAACCTTGTTTTCACGGGAAGTATAACAGTGTAGTATTAAGAACAACTTTATAGTGAGTTCAGTGAAGGCGGATCCACAACAGAAACGTAAAATTTATTTAAACGCAGCAGAGTGACACTGGATTAGAAAGGGATAAACCTACTATCTTATGAATAAATGCTGAACATGATCACACTATTAAAGGTTATAAAACAATTGTAACATCCACTGGGATTTTCTAGTTGATGTAACGATTGATACATACAGAAACGTGAACCTTGTCGTTAGAAACCAATTAAACGAATGGTTAATTTGTATACTGGCCCACCCCGTATAACTCGCACACTTACACACTCACTACTGGGCACATGTGCAAATGTATTTATTTTCAGTTGACGCCGTTTCGCATATACAACACAGCTATTTTCACACTCGTGTATCGATAAATGCTTTACTCCATAAATGCAAACATAATTGATACATTAATTGCCATACACATTTCTAATAAATTATATACGAAAATGGGCGGTTTGATATTTTTGCTATCATATGTATCGTAAGTACCGATGACACAATTTTATTTTATTGTAATAGTAATTTGCTACATGCAGATGATACAGGTATCCTAATCACAGATGAGCAGCTGGAAAGAAAACGTGACGGGAGTTACAACTGAATTTAAGGATAATAGGCTGACAAATCAAGTAAGTTTTGTGGGTATGTAAACAAACTCACAAATAATATCCGCATGAGACGCCTACAGCTGGTCATTACAGTCAGGACGCTGGTCACTGCTGTCAGGACGCTGGTCACTGCTGTCAGGACGCAGAAGAACCAGGGTCATTGTGTATACCATGAGCATCTCGTGGCAAGAAATCAGAGAGGAAAACAGAAGACAACATACACAAAACTGATGTGGAAAGTCTTGACGCTGAAGTGACACACCTCCCAACCTTAATGAACAATCGACCCATACGAAAACAGCTCATCCATGATGCGGCCCAGGCCGAGCAGCGATTATTTTGATGATGATGATGAGGAGGATGATGAGGATATTAATTATCCAAAACGTAGGCCTGTCGCATGAAACAGACTAGTTATTATGTCATTGGCCCCCTTTATGGTTCTACTAATTTTTGTTCTCGAGGTTTTCTACAGACTTACACAGGATGGTAGCCATCTTGAATTTGTCCAATATGGCCGCCAATGCAGTAGCCCAGTTTGGCAAAGTCTCGCTTAACCGACTCTCGCTCGGCTGCGTGACTTTGCTGAGAAGATAGTCTGGTGGAACATACGTAAAATCACTGCATGAAACAGAGCTAACTGTGCTCAAATTCAGACGAAGTCGTCAGATTGCCTCAGTCTTTTTGCTTACCTATATTTTCATAATAACAATTATGTTTATATAGTAGGTATGGTTTTGATAACGAAATTAAGTTATATAATATCAATTTACAAAATAAAAAGTAGAAAAAGAAATAACAACGACAATATTTGTTTTTGTTTAATTTGTGTGACACGCTTTAGTGTAAGTTTAATTATGAATAGTTTTTAGTGTATACTTTTATTTGTTAAACATATATATCCTTTTGTGATTTGTTATTTCAAACTCGGCCTGAGAGCCAATCATCGTCTCTATCTTGGTGGTCACTAACGCAGAAATTATTTTCCCTGTGCCGATGTGAGGGGCTTCAAAATGGCAGTCACTGAGTAACTGAGGCTAAGCTTGGCTCCGGTAAGCTAATGAAATGTCATGGCCATATATGACGCTGTCCAAAATGGTGCTTATGGAACAATGTGAACATGATTACGCCCCGTGACTACTTAAGATAGTGACATTTGTTCGTCCGACACCACCAGATCACCAGACGGTGTTGATTTAGTCGGATCGAATCGGTATCACTGGGCTAATGCGTTCCCACGCCCGACTGTAATCGGGGCTAGTCGGTGTAAGTCTGACGTAATCGCACGTTTACGTGGCTCTGACATCACGTTGGTTTCGAGTCTGTCTCAGTCTGACTTTTAATCTTCCTAATCATATATAATCATCTATAACTACTCAATAGGGATTATCCATGGAAGATGGACGAGACAGTGCCCTGACGGTAAGTCCCTCTAGCCTACCCCGACATGATGCACTGGGGCAGGCGCAACAATGTTACTGGATAATTTATCCCACTCTTAAGATTGCAGATTTTGAAGACATTTTTTTCAGTTACGTCTATTTAATTTATGATTAAATTACATGTTTCCATCTTCACCTATCGATGATTCTGCTTGTGTTTTTGTTATATAAATCCGTCAGGAATTGAAAACTTAAAGGGATATTACTTATTTTATAAACAGAATTAAACTCACAATTCGCCGTCGATTTTGTAATTGCGCCAAAGTTAAGTTCAATGGCAATTCTGTAAGGCTTATTTCATGAGGATATATATATATATATATATATATATATATATATATATATATATATATATATATATATATATATATATATATATATATATATATATACATATTCACACCTTGCTGCACGTCTTTGATCAAGGCGCTTGTGTTCTTTCATTATGAATAAATAAATCCCAGATGGTTGCAGCATGTTCCTTTCCAGTTCTTTCTAATGGAACGTATACCCTGCAGTCTGGTGGGTCTTGTCTGGTTTGATCTGATCTGGTCGAATCGGGTGTGGTCGGGTTGGGTTGGGTTGGGTTGGGTTGGGTTGGGTTGGGTTGGGTTGGGTTGGGTTGGGTTGGGTTGGGTTGGGCGAGCAGTGCTGCAATGTGGCTGGTTTACTCTGTAGACAATAGCGGAAATGACGTACCGTGACGTAAATCACAATGGCGTTGACGTCATTACCATATCTACCATAATATTCGCAATATTCTTATTTAAAAAAATATAACTACCGGACTGATGTTCCATATGAATTACACTTGTGGGCATAACTAACATATTCGATGTCTACATATGCAATAACAAATTATTAACTTTAAACAAAGTAACAAACTGCTAATGACAAAGGAAACAGATAGGAATTTCCGGGATCAACATACAAAAGCATTAATGAAAACTAACCATTTGCAACTACAATTAAGAATATGCCCGCTACCTGGTGGATTAGTTTGTGACTTAATATGTGTTAGTCGTGGTACCGAGTTATATTTATAACATGATAGAAAATATTCAAAGTTGTTATATAAATATTTCAAACAGTCGTTCAAACATTCACAACTGCTACACGCACATGCAACAATAGTTGTTTTAATTGTGTTCAAAATCGCAAATGTTGAATAGAAAGTGAAATTCATGTTCACCGAGTCGAATTGTCATATAATTTCGTATTTCTACGGTATTTGCTTGATGGTGGCTCGTAAACCTATTATGTCACCGTCTCGTTCATTTCCCAAGCAACTGTTAATCTAGTTAACCTAATCAATGACGCGAGGGCAGGTTTTTCCCGTAGTACTCTCTGCACGCGTGCATTCCTTTGATAGTTAGTCACGTGTTACGCACTCATTACCTTTTACGTTCCGCATAATTGACTTAACCCATACAAGTTGAGAATCGTGACACATATAGGGTAATTAGAACATATAGAGGTCATACGCTTGGACGAAAGTCGAAGGGGTGATGGGAGATAGACGGATATCGCGTAAGCTTAAAGGAACGATGTTCTGCTAAAGTGTCACTCCCAACATGCATGTGTGGACTAGAGACGAGGACACCGAGAAACAACAAGAGAAGGCGCAGGTTTGCGAAAACCACTCGGTAAGAAGAATCGCGATAGTTAAGAGAGTTGGTAAGAGAAGAATTGAGAAACTGATGAAGGATGGAGTGTATGAGAGCTTTAAGAAGTAAGCTAAAAGGTCTGGTCACGTGGAGAGAATGGGATATGAAAAACTGGAAAGAGAGTAGATACCCATAAAGTGGAGGAAAAGGGAACCGGGGGATATTGGGATGGAAGGACTGCGTGAAGAGAGACCTGGAAAGAGTAGGTGGGGAATTGAGAAGGAGAGCAACAGGCAGAAGGAATTAGAGACTGCTGATAGAGAACGTAGTGAGAGATATGTGAGGAAAGAGAAGAGGAAGACAGAATAACGGGATCCAGGGTCAACCTCAGTCCCAGCGATAGGGATTCCAAGAGGAATAACAGCAGTTCGTATATGTAAAGTTGTACATTAATCACGTCAGTCGTCTAGAAGGAAAACGTTAGCGCACATACATACAATTCGTATGCCATCTTATAGCTCCATTGTACCAGCGAGTTACTAGAATAAACTGCTTAAGTCGCAAAAATACATTTGCGTGGACGACGCCATTTTAGCCGATAAACCGATGTCGCCAATGTCTACTCATTTCAGTAAATTGGCGGGTCACCGAACTGGGAATATTAGTGTTGTTTACGACGCCCCATAAACTCGTGTATTCCTACCAACCGTTTGTTAGCATTTGTAATTACACGATGTAGGCCTACTCAGTTGATTATGCCGCTTTCATCTATGCAGGTTGTTTTATGTACATTTGATGGGCCCTATGTTAATATTCATACTCAAATTGCCAGCAAACATTTTACGACTTAAATAATCGTCGAATTAACATTGCCGCCATAACTTGCAAAATGTTATTTGCAAATGGTGCAGAGAATAGCATTATAATAAGCCCGGTATACAGGTCACTGTACCGTGTACATTTGTCCGGGCGTTATATAATATCCGGGTGACGCTTGTGCACATGCGCGAGTCAGTCGTTGTCACTAGTTACCATTAAGTACGTTAACATTTCCCGCTCAATCTTAAATACATGTTTAGTCTGACATATATCGGCCACTATGAGCAAAAGCACGTAACTAAACTTTCAGCAAAGTTATTTGTCTCGAATTAACACGAGGCAAACATATTTTAACGCATCTTTTATAGCAAACGGAAATCACGTGACTTCGCCGAGAGGATAGTCTGGTCACTTAACCGGCTTTTGATTGTTATAAAAAAATGCTGCCATCTCACGGTGCCTGGGTAATCGAGGTTTATCCGTCATCCGTCAAATTTGTGGTACTGTTTATTTGTGTGTGAATACATTTAATGTTGAATACTTTTAATAGTATCGTGCTATCTAATAAAAAGTATATCCTCCTTTTAGTTTTAATTTTAAAGTTGACCTGACAGTCCATCAGCGTTTCTATCCTATTCTGGGGTAAGGCCGCCCTAGTGGTAACAACAGCAGAGCATAAACCTACCAAGAGGAGTTGAAGGGCTAAAATGTGCCGCCACCTCGCGGAGCTTGGGTAATTGAGGCTAATGTAACCGCAAAACTTCCATCGTATAACTCTGTATGTCTCCGGCCTACACCGGCACAAAACGTTCCAGTGGCGCACCCTGGTGTTGACAGGAAAACTCAAGAATGTTAACGATGAAACAGACCGCAGTACAGGTAAACTATTAAATTACCACCACTGTTTCTGAGTTAGTAAATATGACTGCGACTTTCAAATTACAACCACTCTTTGGGATTACGTAGATACAAATGCCGCATTTAGAAACCTTATGTTTTGACATAAACTGTGTGCCTCTAAGCCATATAGTTCTTAAGATATAAACTGTGTGCCTCTAAGCCATATAGTTCTTAAGATATAAACGTTGTGCCTCTAAGCCATATAGTTCTTAAGATATAAACTTTGTGCCTCTAAGCCATATAGTTCTTAAGATATAAACTGTGTGCCTCTAAGCCATATAGTTCTTAAGATATAAACTTTCTGCCTCTAAGCCATATAGTTCTTAAGATATAAACTTTGTGCCTCTAAGCCATATAGTTCTTAAGATATAAACGTTGTGCCTCTAAGCCATATAGTTCTTAAGATATAAACTTTCTGCCTCTAAGCCATATAGTTCTTAAAATATAAACTGTGTGCCTCTAAGCCATATAGTTCTTAAGATATAAACGTTGTGCCTCTAAGCCATATAGTTCTTAAGGTATAAACTTTGTGCCTCTAAGCCATATAGTTCTTAAGATATAAACGTTGTGCCTCTAAGCCATGTAGTTCTTAATATATAGAGATAATGTTTTACCATACGATCTTCAACAGTTATTTTTTTTTAAATATTCCATTATATTCTGCACGTAGAACACATCAATTCATCAGACAAAATGTCCGCATAAATATGAGAGCAAGGTCCATACCTGTACTCGGCGTGAAATTGTGGAATTCTCTCAACGAATCGCATGTTAGCGTAATGTCCAAATATACATTTAAACGTCATTACATTAATATTCTCATAGGCAAATATACCACGTAAATATGCATGATTATAACGACAAATTAACATTTGTTTTTGTGCAGGTATTTATTTGTTGTGTAACAGCATCATTACAATTAAAAACTAAGAATTGCCACTTATCATTTTTATGAAAAGTGTTCACAGGGGTAGACACATAAGTGTTTCACTTCATGTCTACTCCTTTTCAAAACATATTTCGTAATTGTATTTCATTCGTACCATGTGACTTATTATTATTTGTATTGCTTGCTTTTTAATGTTTTGTGTTTTGAAATAAATTGAATTGAATTGAATTGAATTGAATTGAATTGAATTGAATTGAATTGAATTGAATTGAATTGAATTGAATTGAATTGAATTGAATTGAATTGAATTGAATTGAATTGAATTGAATTGAATTGAATTGAATTGAATTGAATTGAATTGAATTGAATAATACTAATAGGCTTAGCAGGACGCCATCTTTAAAAGGGTTGACATGTAAATGTCATTGAAAATCAAAATACAAATTTTGACATCGCTATCCGCCAATCTAGCGAACGCCTTAAAATAACTGTTCTCTGTTTGAGATATTGTGATATTTGTGTTGACGACCGCCATCTTTAAAATGGCCGACACGAAAGCCGCAGAAGTCATACATTTTAAATTGTTGTCCCCTACCACAAATGTTTCTATATATGACGAGCTGTTACTAAATCTATTAACTAAATTAAAGTTTCCAGAAGAAAGAAAAAAGACAAGACTAGCGGTAATGTATACAGAAATACCCAAAAACTCTTTTGATTTGATTTGACATATACAGGATAATGTAGACATTGTCAGTGTTTCCCCTAAAAGATGAGTTTAAACAACATATCAAAGCCCTTTACAACTAACCTTGTTCTATAATGTAGAATCAACATGTACACCTAACTGGATTATGGATTACATGATTCTGTAATGATATAAAGTATTGATATTGATTCATAAACCTAGTCCTCGTGGTGCAAGGTGTCACCGTTACATACCATGGTAAATAAAACTTGAATGTGTCTACTTACTATATCAACAGAAGCATTGATCGTTGAATATGTTCGTGTGCTGCTCAGTAACTTCTTGTCGTACCTGGGAATAAACCAGACATGCATCTGATAATCAGTTATTCCACTGCTTTCGGTAGGCGGAAATGACGTATATGCGACAGTTACGTCACTTCCGTTTTGATTCGCTAACGTACTGTCGCGCGTCGCCACTACTTGTCACTTTACTTGTGGGGCTACTGCAAATCCTGATGTAACTGAACTGGTTTGTTCCTACTTAATTAATAGATATGTGTTGATTAATTAACGATGAGGTACGTCAAGTACAATACAACCGTTATTGATCCAAACATTGAGAAAATGCATGTCTGCTCTGCCGACGATTCTCGTGCATAGAACACATCAGCCATTACACGTACATACGTACAAATAGTAATATAAACACTAACATTACACAATAAAACAATAATATATAAACTATTTTGTGGCGGTGTAGCGCTTACATTTTTTCCGGCGTTATAAACGTTCCGATTGACGTTTCTGCGCATGCGCGATAAATGTACAATCATCAAAATGCAGCCAAAGGACAAAGCAATTATGGTATAAATACTACGGGCTGTTCGTTAGGATGTACATAACCTCTCAACCAAATTAGTTTTCGCAAATTAACACGAGGCAAACAAGTTTTGAGGCATGTTTTGATAGCAAGCGTAAATCACGCGACTGTAGTGCGCCATAATCCGTGACAGTGACTTAAACAAACGTAATATTTTATTGTATTGAACGACATTTTAAGCAACTCTTCACAGTAATCATCTTAGGACAATTTACGAACAGCACATGGCATTTATACCAAAAATGCTTTGTCGTTTCGCTGCACATTGATGATTTTACATTTGTCGCGCATGCGCAGAAACGTCTATCGGAAAGTTTGTAATGACTGGAAAATGTAACCGCGACAGCGGTACTAGCTCAATTCAGGCACTCACTGATCTATCGTGCATAGAAGAAGTTGTCGAAGCAGCAACTTTAGCATCTAACTGTCTGTTAGTTAGTGTAGGTATAATTTGCAGTCGGTATAAAAGAATTGATACATGGTGTAGTTGTAGTGCGTGGATCCCAGTCTGTTACTCCTCTTAGTCCGTTTGCTGGCTAATTCGGGTCTGAGTGAATGGGGGTCGTCTGACAACTGAAGCGTTAGTATGATGGGTGATTGCCTTGAGAAACGCTTGTGACATAACCTGCTGGTGCTGGTCATGCCACCTTGCGAGAAAAGGAGGGATTACACATGTGGTTGATCTCAGGATCGTCTTGTGAGGAAGTCGAGAAGTCTGGTTGACGAACAACGTTTATTGCAAATGAACATGGCGTTGTCATTGGACTGTTGAACTATAATTTTACAATCTAGAACTATTGCTGGCGTCAACGTGCGTAGACATTTCATTCGCTAGGTAGCGCCACTGTAGCAGCCAGTTTCCTTGCGATAGTAAATTATTGTGGTGGTGAACAAATGAATCGCTAAAGCTAGGCTGTCTGTCTTTGCGCTGAAACAGCAAGCAGAGTAATTTGTAAGAGAAATGATGATATACGTGAATACCAACGGGTATCGCGAACAATCGCGCCTCTTCGACGATATTACCTATAAACACTTTGTTTTAGAAACAAACCGTGCGTATTGTTTACCATTTGATCGAACTCCCTTCGTCGTCTCTTTCAAATTACAAACATTGCTTATAAAGTAACTTAAGACAATTTGGAAAATAGTACTCCTTCAACATAATCGTGCGAACAATATTAAATAATAAATACAAACCTAGTATTAGTAACTTACATTCTCCTCTTATTGCTTAATGATTTGTTTGGAGTTTGTAAATATTTGCTACAACCCCGAACGTACAATCACTGGTTATTGTTGTAGAATATTCAAAGCATGGAGCGATGTAAACAGTGTTAGGTTGTCTAGTTGATGTGAAGTTACATATTTCAACAATGCTGTCTACGTTTATGCGCCCATCACAATTGTCATATTATGGACTGTGTGGGCTACGTCGTGTTGACTCCACTGTTCAAAGATATCGTAAACATAGCAAATACACTTAAACTGTTTACACCACCCAAAAGGCAATTAATCAACAATAAGCCCCTCGACAGAGCCAACACAATAGGCAAAAGAAAGCTTTTCCGCTAACAAACACGACTGCCATATAGCTGTATGCCTTTACGTTCGCACGGCGTTTCAGGCATTACGTATAGAATTATTGTAAATTGTTACTTTCTCATCTCACTTTCTCATCTCACCCCATGCATATATGGCGACCGTTCCACTAATATTATGAGCTGATAAGAAACGCCAACATTAAACAGAATCTAAGAAATGTTCGATAATAAAACAAACCGCCACGGACACTAATAAAAGTGTCCCAGTGGAGTGTCTCGGTGTTGATAGTTTTCAGTACACAAGATCATTTTTGAATAGCCAAATAGATGTTACAAAGCACCATCGTGATAAGAGTGTTAGTGAAATGATATATAGTTTATCCCTAATACAGAACTTATTCTAACTCCGAAACAGTAGTTGTAATTTTTAAATCACGCCTACGTAATGTAAACACAATCAAATAATTAACAGCCGCTGTTAACAATTAACGTGTATCTCAGAGGCACGTGCCATACACGAATACCTTTGAAGTTATTTGTTCCAATACACCAAACCACAAAGGCGTCGAAGTACGACGGATTTAGCGAACGCCCTCTTAATAATTACATGCAACCGAACAAACAAGTAATCACTAACGTGTTCGCTATTTTGTTAATTCTACAATGATCTTCTTATCACTGTTACAATCCCAACATTTACAGTACAAATCATGCAGCTGAATACATTTTACAACGATCTTATTAATTTTGATTATATGTTGTACAGAAAACGCCATTTGGTATCTATTTGGTAGAACACTATTTTAAAATTCGTGTAATCATCAAAGTTACAAGTTTTAGTTGTCGCCAAAACTTAATTTGCGATCGTTATAAGTTTGATTGACGACCATATCGACTATTTTATTGCGACAGTATCGCATGTTACCAACAGCGTGCAATGGAAATGGTTTGTTCAAACACAAAAGAACAATAGCAATAAGATACAACATGGCAGGTGTTCCGCCGTGAAGTGAGCAAACATACTTTCCACTCATCTAAAACACCACTAACAGTAAGAACCGTGTACTATAATATTATCTGAAACAACTGTTCGTATATCAAGTCTACTGCACCATCCTACGATACGGAGTGTTAACAAGCAACATATTATCGCAATCGGGAAAGATCTTTCGCGTTTTATTTTAGCCTCGTTCCACTTGGTTTCCATTTCTGCCAAATCTTTAAATGTATTGCGCCATATCTCAGTCGGCCTTCTTCTGCTTCAACTGCCACCTTTAGGCATCCACTCCACCGCAATATCTCAGTCGGCCTTCCTCTGCTTCAGCTGCCACCTTTAGGCGTCCACTCCATCGCAATATCTCAGTCGGCCTTCCTCTGCTTCAGCTGCCACCTTTAGGCATCCACTCCACCGCAATATCTCAGTCGGCCTTCCTCTGCTTCAGCTGCCACCTTTAGGCGTCCACTCCATCGCAATATCTCAGTCGGCCTTCCTCTGCTTCAGCTGCCACCTTTAGGCGTCCACTCCACCGCAATATCTCAGTCGGCCTTCCTCTGCTTCAGCTGCCACCTTTAGGCGTCCACTCCATCGCAATATCTCAGTCGGCCTTCCTCTGCTTCAGCTGCCACCTTTAGGCGTCCACTCCACCGCAATATCTCAGTCGGCCTTCCTCTGCTTCGGGGGGGGGGGGGGGGGGGGGGGGGGGGGGGGGGGGGGGGGGGGGGGGGGGGGGGGGGGGGGGGGGGGGGGGGGGGGGGGGGGGGGGGGGGGGGGGGGGGGGGGGGGGGGGGGGGGGGGGGGGGGGGGGGGGGGGGGGGGGGGGGGGGGGGGGGGGGGGGGGGGGGGGGGGGGGGGGGGGGGGGGGGGGGGGGGGGGGGGGGGGGGGGGGGGGGGGGGGGGGGGGGGGGGGGGGGGGGGGGGGGGGGGGGGGGGGGGGGGGGGGGGGGGGGGGGGGGGGGGGGGGGGGGGGGGGGGGGGGGGGGGGGGGGGGGGGGGGGGGGGGGGGGGGGCACCAAATCATCGCTCTCTGCTTCACTGCACTTTCTGCCACCTTTAGCGTCCACTCCACCAATATCCAGTCCCTCCTCTGCTTCAGCTGCCACCTTTGCTTCACTCCCCGCATTCTAGTCGGCCTTCCTCTGCTTCAGCTGCCACCTTTGCGTCACTCCACCAATATCCAGTCGGCCTTCCTCTCTCAGCTGCCACCTTTGCTTCACTCCACCAATATCCAGTCCTTCCTCTCTCAGCTGCCACCTTGCGTCACTCCACCAATATCTCAGTCCCTTCCTCTCTCAGCTGCCACCTTTGCTCCACTCCACGCATTCTAGTCGGCCTTCCTCTGCTTCAGCTGCACTTAGGCGTCCACTCCACGCTTCCAGTCGGCCTTCCTCTGCTCACTGCCACTTTTCCACCACCGCAATATCTCAGTCGGCCTTCCTCTGCTTCAGCTGCCACCTTTAGGCGTCCACTCCACCGCAATATCTCAGTCGGCTCCTCTGCTTCACTGCCACCTTTAGGCTCCACTCCACCGCAACCATTATATCTTCAGTCGGCCTTCCTCTGCTTCAGCTGCCACCTTTAGGCGTCCACTCCACCGCAATATCTCAGTCGGCCTTCCTCTGCTTCAGCTGCCACATTTAGGCATCCACTCCACCGCAATATCTCAGTCGGCCTTCCTCTGCTTCAGCTGCCACCTTTAGGCGTCCACTCCACCGCAATATCTCAGTCGGCCTTCCTCTGCTTCAGCTGCCACCTTTAGGCGTCCACTCCACCGCAATATCTCAGTCGGCCTTCCTCTGCTTCAGCTGCCACCTTTAGGCATCCACTCCACCGCAATATCTCAGTCGGCCTTCCTCTGCTTCAGCTGCCACCTTTAGGCTCCACTCCACCGCAATATCTCAGTCGGCCTTCCTCTGCTTCAGCTGCCACCTTTAGGCGTCCACTCCACCGCAATATCTCAGTCGGCCTTCCTCTGCTTCATAGGCGTCCACTCCACGCAATATCTCGGGCCCCCGTTTGCTGCCACCTTTAGGCGTCCACTCCACCGCAATATCTCAGTCGGCCTTCCTCTGCTTCAGCTGCCACCTTTAGGCATCCACTCCACCGCAATATCTCAGTCGGCCTTCCTCTGCTTCAGCTGCCACATTTAGGCGTCCACTCCACCGCAATATCTCAGTCGGCCTTCCTCTGCTTCAGCTGCCACCTTTAGGCGTCCACTCCACCGCAATATCTCAGTCGGCCTTCCTCTGCTTCAGCTGCCACCTTTAGGCATCCACTCCATCGCAATATCTCAGTCGGCCTTCCTCTGCTTCAGCTGCCACCTTTAGGCATCCACTCCACCGCAATATCTCAGTCGGCCTTCCTCTGCTTCAGCTGCCACCTTTAGGCATCCACTCCACGCAATATCTCAGTCGGCCTTCCTCTGCTTCAGCTGCCACATTTAGGCATCCACTCCATCGCAATATCTCAGTCGGCCTTCCTCTGCTTCAGCTGCCACCTTTAGGCATCCACTCCACCGCAATATCTCAGTCGGCCTTCCTCTGCTTCAGCTGCCACCTTTAGGCGTCCACTCCATCGCAATATCTCAGTCGGCCTTCCTCTGCTTCAGCTGCCACCTTTAGGCGTCCACTCCATCGCAATATCTCAGTCGGCCTTCCTCTGCTTCAGCTGCCACCTTTAGGCATCCACTCCACCGCAATATCTCAGTCGGCCTTCCTCTGCTTCAGCTGCCACCTTTAGGCCTCCACTCCACCGCAATATCTCAGTCGGCCTTCCTCTGCTTCAGCTGCCATATTTAGGCGTCCACTCCACCGCAATATCTCAGTCGGCCTTCCTCTGCTTCAGCTGCCACATTTAGGCGTCCACTCCATCGCAATATCTCAGTCGGCCTTCGTCTGCTTCAGCTGCCACCTTTAGGCGTCCACTCCATCGCAATATCTCAGTCGGCCTTCCTCTGCTTCAGCTGCCACATTTAGGCGTCCACTCCATCGCAATATCTCAGTCGGCCTTCCTCTGCTTCAGCTGCCACCTTTAGGCGTCCACTCCATCGCAATATCTCAGTCGGCCTTCCTCTGCTTCAGCTGCCACCTTTAGGCGTCCACTCCACCGCAATATCTCAGTCGGCCTTCCTCTGCTTCAGCTGCCACCTTTAGGCGTCCACTCGACCGCAATATCTCAGTCGGCCTTCCTCTGCTTCAGCTGCCACATTTAGGCATCCACTCCATCGCAATATCTCAGTCGGCCTTCCTCTGCTTCAGCTGCCACATTTAGGCATCCACTCCACCGCAATATCTCAGTCGGCCTTCCTCTGCTTTAACTGTTACCTTTAGGCTTCCACTCCATCGCAATATCTCAGTCGGCCTTCCTCTGCTTCAGCTGCCACCTTTAGGCGTCCACTCGACCGCAATATCTCAGTCGGCCTTCCTCTGCTTCAGCTGCCACCTTTAGGCTTCCACTCCATCGCAATATCTCAGTCGGCCTTCCTCTGCTTCAGCTGCCACCTTTAGGCGTCCACTCCATCGCAATATCTCAGTCGGCCTTCCTCTGCTTCAACTGTCACCTTTAGGCTTCCACTCCACCGCAATATCTCAGTCGGCCTTCCTCTGCTTCAGCTGCCACCTTTAGGCATCCACTCCACCGCAATATCTCAGTCGGCCTTCCTCTGCTTCAGCTGCCACATTTAGGCGTCCACTCCATCGCAATATCTCAGTCGGCCTTCCTCTGCTTCAGCTGCCACATTTAGGCATCCACTCCACCGCAATATCTCAGTCGGCCTTCCTCTGCTTCAGCTGCCACATTTAGGCATCCACTCCACCGCAATATCTCAGTCGGCCTTCCTCTGCTTCAGCTGCCACATTTAGGCATCCACTCCACCGCAATATCTCAGTCGGCCTTCCTCTGTTTCAGCTGCCACCTTTAGGCATCCACTCCACCGCAATATCTCAGTCGGCCTTCCTCTGCTTCAGCTGCCACATTTAGGCATCCACTCCATCGCAATATCTCAGTTGGCCTTCCTCTGCTTCAGCTGCCACCTTTAGGCCTCCACTCCACCGCAATATCTCAGTCGGCCTTCCTCTGCTTCAGCTGCCACATTTAGGCGTCCACTCCATCGCAATATCTCAGTCGGCCTTCCTCTGCTTCAGCTGCCACATTTAGGCGTCCACTCCATCGCAATATCTCAGTCGGCCTTCCTCTGCTTCAGCTGTCACCTTTAGGCATCCACTCCATCGCAATATCTCAGTCGGCCTTCCTCTGCTTCAGCTGTCACATTTAGGCGTCCACTCCATCGCAATATGTGCTATCCGATTTTGGTTATAAAATATGATATATCTATTTTGGACGTCATGATAACTTAATCTACTTTTGTTTGTTTAAACGACCCTGCGGCGTGGCATTTAGGAAGTCGGACCCGAAACAAAGTTTTACTTTAACTTCCGGTGCAAACTTCCGCGGTCATTGGACTGTTAGACCCTGCGCATTGATTCACCCGGGTAGATTAGTGTGAAAAGTTAGAGTCGTTTGGTCGAAAATCGGGTGTGGTTTATTGACCATATAATATATCTATACTGACTTTAGAACGTGATTTTTGGTTTAGAAACATTTTACGTATTAAATGACTAGCTGGGTTCTAGTTAACTTTGGTTTACAGGCAAGTTACTTTTCAATAGTTGTTTCTATTTTTAACGCGGCAGTATGTGTTGAATCTAGCTTAAAACAATACCACAATAATTAGGGCGGGGCAATGTTGTCTTGCGTCGGTCGTTTCGTAGTCACGATTCCGTTCAAATAACTGCCCGTCATTTGAGTGGTCGAGAGTTGTAGATGTCATCAACTGTAGTGACACGTTCCGAAGCATCATTCATGTCGTAATCTGCCAATGGAAAGACGGAATTTACACAGAAAGCCATTTCAGATACAAACTTTCCTGTATGTTATTACAATCAAATCAAATAAAAGTGTTGATGCTGTGGCCATGTCTACAAGTTAACTTAACACAAGCACCAGATCCAGACAGTAGAGCGATAAATGATCCATTTCACAGACAATTATGCAAAGTCCTCCAAATCACTGTGTAGTGAGCAACAAGCCACCGTGAGAACACAACGAGGAGACATTCAGCGGTCAACAACGGAAACGGAGTCCGACTAGGTCGTGCACAGTAATTCTCCGACATCTACAGTGTTCAGAGATTCAATACAAACATTAGGTAAAGGCTTTCTGAATTGGTGGCCTGCTACATCAAAACCTGCGATGTGCCGGTTACACTACGTTAAGTGTCGACATCCGGAGACCAACAACAATCTGGAAGAAATTACTGAAGCTATTAAGGTTAAACCAAACTGGTTCGGCTTCTTCTCAACATAAAAAGACAAAAATAAAGATGACGTCAGAGATAAATGACGTCATTATTAGTGGAGACCAATGGACGTGGTCAAAGAATCATGCACTGCTGAAATCAACGGACGACTCGCCCTGGGAAGACCTGCAATGACAAATCTGGACACAATCTGGAAACACCGAAATCTATCAATTGCTATAAGAACTAGAATGGTACATATCATTATTAGTTTCTGGTGACAACATACGCATCTGAAACCTACACTATAACTAAACATATTCAACGACGAATCCAAGCATTTGAGATCTGGGAACTATTTCAATTTCACTAACATTGTTAAAAGTTCTTCAACCCGATTTTGTACCTCTAAGTAAATTTTAGACCTTAACAGTTATCTTGAATACCTGAAAACTGACAACACTACAATGCTCCAGCGGAACATTGTCACTGATGCGTCCTGGAAACAGTGCGCTCTGTAGTATGGCAGTGGGTATTAGGGTTAGGAAAAACACTTGTTTAATGATTAATTGTCCTTAAGAACTCTTTACAATAATAATATAATAATAATAAATAACGCCATATCTCTAGCAATAAAACCATTCAGAGGCGCATTACACTTTACATGAATATACAGATTATCTTAAAATTAAAATAGTCGTAGTTGTAAAATAAATAGATCAGTAAACAATGTTCAATATAAATAAATAATATTGGTCTTAATAATGCTAAAATACTAATACTTATAAATAATAGTTAATTATATAAAAAAAATTAAATAAATAAATAAATAATACAATAGTTGATAAATAGTAGATATTAAAAATAGTAGATATTAAAAATAAATAATAGTTAATTATATTACAATAAAAATAAAAATAAATAGTTGATAAATACTACATATTAAAAATGTTCGGATATTATAAAAAAAAATATTTTAAAGTGAAAACGCTCTTTTAAACAGAAATGTCTTCAGTTGCTTCTTGAAAAAACTTATTTTCTTATTATTTTATTCTAGTAGTCTTCTGATGTAGGCGCCGCATGCTGAGGATCTCATGGACCAAACGAAATGACGAGAACTTGCAATATGAAGTACAGTTTACACCCTAGTAACACTTTACCTATCTATCCTCCATCAAAAACTACTTTACTTTGGGAACATCACACCTAGAAAAATCATAATAATGGGATTGACTGAGGGACAGAAGAAACGAGGTCGACAGAGAAAATGTATTTGTTGAAAAAAAGGATGCTACAACCCTTGCTGTTCACGTGAGCCGGCGACAATGAAGAAGATTGTGCTAGACAATCGCCAAAAGTAGGACCCAACTTGCCAGCTGAAGGTGACAACGTGAATAATTACCTAAGCTATACTGAGGTGACCTACACACAGACACTTTTCCGGACAATCTCAACTAATTAAATACAACGATTCAAAAGCAACACAACCAAGACATTGCGGAGTTGCGACTCGTCACTTGCCTGAGTCGACGTTAGTCAGGAACGTGATCTCTTCCTCCGGCAGCAACAGATGGGAAGGACCCCAAGTCTTCTGCAAGAAGTCAAGTGACACTGTTGCTAAAGGCAGTGGTCTGGAATTAGCCAGTATAATAAAATGTAAAAGAACGTTTTTTGTCTTAACGTGGGTTTCTCGAACATCGAAGGGCAATATGGGATATGAACTAGAAGCAAGTGTTTGGCTCGATAACAAATTACGTATGTGCGACTTAAAACCCGGTTGGGATGAAACATTGTGTTAAAGTGATGACACAGTACTCACTTCGTTATTGTCGCCTTGATGTCGGATGTGTGTGAAGAAATCCAACGAGTATCGGAGCAGGTTGAAACAGTTGCGACTGATGCGGACCTCCGTCTCTTGTTCTGTGAAACAGCAAAAGACGACATCGCAAGAATTACGTTTGTGCGCTGTTTCCGGTTGCTGTTATTCGATTCTGATTCGCGAAAACACGATACGGGTATTCAGATGGCATATTAAGTGTCTTCTGAGGTAATTGCGCATAGTAACATATGGCTACTATTCATAATCAAAATGTAAGTTTCGGTACATCAACCATAAAGAGCGGTCCTCTGTATTGTCACGTGACAATATCCGTTGTTGGCGCACGTGACCAATTCAAATATGCCATATGTCTGTGTGTTCTAACCCGAATAGGCAAAAACAGCACGTACGAACAAGAGAGAGCTAAAGACCGATGCATAGTGAATGGAGAGAAAGAGACAGATAGACAGACAGACAGACAGACAGACAGACAGACAGACAGACAGACAGACAGACAGACAGACAGACAGACAGACAGACAGACAGGCAGGCAGGCAGGCAGGCAGGCAGGCAGGCAGGCAGGCAGGCAGGCAGGCAGGCAGGCAGGCAGGCAGGCAGGCAGGCAGGCAGGCAGGCAGACAGACAGGCAGACACGCAGACACGCAGACACGCAGACACGCAGACACGCAGACACGCAGACACGCAGACAGACAGACAGACAGACAGACAGACAGACAGACAGACAGACAGACACACAGACAGACAGACAGACAGACAGACAGACAGACAGACAGACAGACAGACAGACACACAGACAGACAGACACACAGACAGACAGACACACAGACACACAGACACACAGACACACAGACACACAGACACACAGACACACAGACACACAGGCACACAGGCACACAGGCACACAGGCACACAGGCACACAGGCACACAGGCACACAGGCACAGGCAGGCAGGCAGGCAGGCAGGCAGGCAGGCAGGCAGGCAGGCAGGCAGGCAGGCAGGCAGGTAGGCAGGCAGACAGGCAGACACGCAGACACGCAGACACGCAGACACGCAGACACGCAGACAGACAGACAGACAGACAGACAGACAGACAGACAGACAGACAGACAGACAGACAGACAGACAGACACACAGACAGACAGACACACAGACAGACAGGCACACAGGCACACAGGCACACAGGCACACAGGCACACAGGCACACAGGCACACAGGCACACAGGCACACAGGCACACAGGCACACAGACACACAGACACACAGACACACAGACACACAGACACACAGACACACAGACACACAGACACACAGACACACAGACACACAGACACACAGACACACAGACACAGACACACAGCACACAGACACACAGACACACAGCACACAGACACACAGACACACAGACACACAGACACACAGACACACAGACACACAGACACACAGACACACAACCACAGACACACAGACACACAGACACACAGACACACAGACACACAGACACACAGACACACAGACACACAGACACACAGACACACAGACACACAGACACACAGACACACAGACACACAGACACACAGACACACAGACACACAGACACACAGACACACAGACACACAGACACACAGACACACAGACACACAGACACACAGACACACAGACAGGTGGTAGGAGGGGGAACATTGCCCACGAATGGGTTAGACGGAGACGAGCGGGCGGAATGCACAGTGGATATCAATTATAAGTGATCAAGAGAAATGTAGAATGAGTAAAGAAGAAAAGAAAAACAAAAACACGGAAAAGAAGAACGCGGAGACAAGAAGAACAAGATGAAAAAGTTGAAGAACAAATGATGAATAACAATAAGGACAGAACTAACAAGATTAATAATAATTACATAATAATAATAATAATAATAATAATAATAATAATAATAATAATAATAATAATAATAATAATAATAATAATAATAATAATAATAATAATAATAATAATAATAATAATAATAATAATAATAATAATAATAATAATAATAATAATAGTAAAATGAAGAAAAAACGAACACGAAAACACTTATGAGAACAAAATGCAGAACTACCCAGAAAACCTAAGAAGAACAAGATGTGGGTTGTTCTGCCTCACCTCCATTGTCAATCGTCATGTCCAAGGCCGACGCCAGAGGCTCGCCGAGAAAACATAACTTCAGAATTTCGCTCTGCTGATCGGGAAACCCAATGGCTAGGCTACCTGCGAAACAGACGCATGAACACGTGCTCGGGGTAAACAGTAATGCAATATAATGTCATATAGCAGCATTTCTCAACTGGATTTTTAGTCACCCCAACCCCGTGTCTTGCATACAGTGGAAAGCATTAAAATACATGTGTGAATCAACACCATTTTAGTTCCTTGCCGAGATAGGATTTTTTTAACATAGTTAACATAATTATACGGGATGCATATTTAAACGTGTATCATAACATAACAATACAAATCTTAAAAATGATACGCTATCGGGCAAGCAAGAAGATAATGCAGATATATAAGAAGCACGATAGACTGATGCAATCGCACAGACCGAGTCAACACACTTGCTTAACAATTTTGCACAACTAAGTCTGTAATATGTTATGCATTATACCTTAAACACAGTATAAATGTCTACATAAGAACAATAAGATAGCTCGCGCGTTTACCGAAAGCAGCTTCAGATAAGCCACGTTTCAAATTAAGTTCGAGTGATTTAACGTTTGTTCTACATTTTTCAACGAAATGTGATATGCACGGCGTACGTTTTTAATGCGGAGTATAATTTCTTCAAGTCTACCTTCTGCGTGTTGTTAAAAGCACCTTTTCTTAAGACGTTTCCAGAAAAGACGGCCGGCTAGAGGCATACGTTTGCATGCAAAACGACGACCTTTGAAATGTTACGTTGTACGATAATACGGCTACGCCTCGTAATTGTTATACCCGACACTCACCTGAATCAATATTGATTTTGATATCGATTGTGTTACCAGCAGCGAACGTCAGCGCATGCGTAGACTCGACCAAATCGAAGGAAAATCGGGCCATAGCAGCAGAATGTTGAACAGCCAACTTGTCTTTGGCTTCTGAAATCAGTAGTTCCACAAATTCACCGAGTCTCATTTTATTGACGTATACAATCTATACATGCATGTTCATGTGGCGTGCGGGAAGGTAAAGACGTCACATAAGTTTCAACTGTGTGGTTGATTTCAATTGTTTCGTTGTCTTCTCTTGCCTAATCTTTGATCAGTCTGTCGTGAGAAACACCGAGAACCGAGAACAAGACACAATAAAATAAACGATTTCGTAAATTTGCTGGCCGTAACAGTGGACAGCTGGTGCCCCGAGACACAAGCGGATGGTCCATATTAAAGTAATGCATTATACTATTTACACAGACTACGTCGCGTCGCGTCGCGTCGCGTCGCGTCGCGTCGCGTCGCGTCGCGTCGCGTCGCGTCGCGTCGCGTCGCGTCGCGTCGCGTCGCGTCGCGTCGCGTCGCGTCGCGTCGCGTCGGTCGCGTCGGTCGGTCGGGCTCGGTCGTCGGTCGGGTCGGTCGGGTCGGTCGGGTCGGGTCGGGTCGGGTCGGGTCGGGTCGGGTCGGGTCGGGTCGGGTCGGGTCGGGTCGGGTCGGGTCGGGTCGGGTCGGGTCGGGTCGGGTCGGGTCGGGTCGGGTCGGGTCGGGTCGGGTCGGGTCGGGTCGGGTCGGGTCGGGTCGGGTCGGGTCGGGTCGGGCGTCGGCGAGCCGAGCCGAGCCGAGCCGAGCCGAGCCGAGCCGAGCCGAGCCGAGCCGAGCCGAGCCGAGCCGAGCCGAGCCGAGCCGAGCCGAGCCGAGCCGAGCCGAGCCGTATATCGCATGACATGATTTTACGAAGCCAACTAATTGTAATTTGATAGAACAATGTGCCGTCTTGGACGGCTTGACCTGTTTGAAAGATGATGACCAGTGCCACATCTTTGCGCATTGTCACTGCCATCTTTAAATGTGTTCTACTCACCTGAAATGACCGTGGCTATACCACCTGACATGCTCTGTCTGAAGCCCACGTGGCGCGCCACTACTTCGTCCACACACGACGCGATAGAGTCAATCACTTCGACAACCTGATGGCAGAAATCACGGTGGTTATCATCTAGACCACCTGGTCGTGTAAATCACTTATGATTGCGCACACGCACACGCACACGCACACGCACACGCACACGCACACGCACACGCACACGCACACGCACACGCACACGCACACGCACACGCACACGCACACGCACACGCACACGCACACGCACACGCACACGCACACGCACACGCACACGCACACGCACACGCACACGCACACGCACACGCACACGCACACGCACACGCACACGCACACGCACACGCACACGCACACGCACACGCACACGCACACGCACACGCACACGCACACGCACACGCACACGCACACGCACACGCACACGCACACGCACACACTAATCGTGCCGAGTGTGATGCATGTATCGTACCTCATCGACAGTCACCTCGAGGTCGTCTATGGGGATGTTGGAGAACTCGGCGACGAGCACACTGACAACGCGCGGGGAGATGGCGTCAGTCCGCAGTGACAACGTCGAGTTCAACATCGAATTCATCGCCTGCTCCATGTTCTTGTTGCGGTCTTCTTGCTCCACGCTCATGCTCGAACTGTAGCCAACAAGATGTGTCACATGTCATATGTTACTTGACGAAATCAGCATTTCACAGAAGAAGAATTTGTTCTTATTTCACCCAAATATTTTGTAGTATTACATATGTCTGTATGAAAAACACAAATAATACAAACATACACTTATGCTAAACACGGAATAATGTATGGTGAATAAGACAAAGTAGGGTGAAGAGCCTGCTCTCAGACTGTCGCAGGCGCTATCGATAAGGTGGGTGCGATAGATTGGAGGCATGTCTGGCTATCAAAATGTCACGATTTATTTGTACAGTTGTGAGTTTAAAGGGGTGGGTATAGTTGGGGGTTTTGTTGTGGCTCAATGTGACGTGGTGGATATGGATATTCTTGGTGAGCCACAAGGCTGTATATCCCATGAATATTATCATGTTCCGGTGACAGACATAGACGAGACGAGACGAGACGAGACGAGACGAGACGAGACGAGACGAGACGAGACGAGACGAGACGAGACGAGACGAGACGAGACGAGACGAGACGAGACGAGACGAGACGAGACGAGACGAGACGAGACGAGACGAGACGAGACGAGACGAGACGAGATTAAATGATGAGTTGTGTTTGCCTTTGCAAAATTCAAAGTAAACCCACAAAAAGCAAAAAGCAAATGACCGACCGAGTACTTATGAGAACTGTTCTCATTTTGATACAGTACGCCGCGACCAATTTTACTAATTTAAAGAAACTGTCACTTACACTTCGTTGTCCACGCCGCTCAACCTTTCCTTGTACTCGCGTTGATGGAGTAAGGACCTGAGAAGGAGGAGGCTGAAGGGGAAAGTGCAGACGATGATGACGGCCAGGAACACGAGACGGACCGTGTCGAACCAGTAGGCGGTGTTGATTTCCAGCGTGATATATTTCTTCACGTTCCTTTCGACCTAGAGTAGACAATGTCGTAAATCAGATTAACGGTACCGTTGCAGTCGCTGGCATTACTTTATGTGGGACAAGTTTATTTTAGTTTAATCTTAGCGTCACGACGTGATGCCTTCTGTTTTGGCGGCCATTTAGATTTAACAAGATTTAACAAGATTTAACAAGATTTAACAAGATTTAACAAGATTTAACAAGATTTAACAAGAT
>JAODUO010000082.1:247500-312500 GCA_025642075.2 Ridgeia piscesae | reverse complement strand
CGGTGACGGTGACGGTGACGGTGACGGTGACGGTGACGGTGACGGTGACGGTGACGGTGACGGTGACGGTGACGGTGACGGTGACGGTGACGGTGACGGTGACGGTGACGGTGACGGTGACGGTGAGAATCCAAGATCAGAGTCGCGACATACGAAATCAGTAAACGTAATAATGAAGTGGACAGGCAAAGACTGTCAAAGGAGCTTGGGACATAAAAACTACTAGGATGGCAGTGCGATTTCAAAAACATGTCGAAAGGTGGCTAGTTTAGTAAGAAAATTTAACAGTGATAGGGGTTCCAGATTACTATCGCAGCTACAGAGACAGTACGTCAGCCAAGATTGGGGTTAGGTTTAGCAAAACGTTGAAGAGCCGACATCATGCTAAGATCGCACAACTACATTAAGACTCTGGCACAACTGGTGAAAGAAGACGTCCCGCGGACCAGTTATGTCGCAGGAGCAGTATATAATCATGACATCGTCCCACCTGAAGTCGACGGCCTGCCAAATCTCCTTGTTGCTCATATGCTCGACCGTACGCTGCGCAATGTTGAACATCATGACCCCGATGACGACAAGTATAGGGACGGTCAAACTCGCGATGATGAGGTACTGAAGAAAATGTTTCTGTTTCGGAAGAACTGAAAGCAAGACAATCGCAGTACGCCGTCAGATTAAGATATTGATCTAATAGTTATTACTTTTCATTTGGTTGTTATTTATTCGTTTCCAGTATTGTTGTCTAAACTCTTTACGTTCTTTTCGCTACTAAGAATTACATTAAAAATACGACGATGTACCATTTGTCATAAAACGGTAGGTACTTTAATGTTTTTTAATCAAAAATGGAATTGAAATTGTGAAAGGGTTTCTATAAATTGAAAATTGACAATTAAACAGCTAACCTTAAAGGTTACATCGTTCCTTGGGTTGGATATGCGAAATTTAGCTATTCTAACAAACACATATTACCAACATTAACAATGTTTTAGTCATGAAATAACTGCTCTCTGGATATAGCCAAAGATCAGTTATTGTGATAACAGAGCAAGTTTTTAAACGTATACGTCCACAATGTTTTCTCAAGATTTCTCTGAAATAGCGCATGACAGTTGAAACAGCAAGATGATGTGTAAATATTAGGAGAATTCATTGGCCTAAGACTGAGCAGGAGGTTGGTCGAACACAAAACAGACAGCAGATCAAATGTTGGCTCAAAAACCCGGTGATAGAGTGGTGAGGTGAGGTGAGGAATGAAAGAAATATTGGCTCAAACGTGGTGACAAATAGCATCTGGGTCAATAAAACAGATTGGCCACCGAAAACAGATGGGAAATGTCACCCACCCACCCTCCCACCCTCCTACCTGGGTGTTGCGTTCCCTGGGCGCTGTCGTGTCCCGGTGTCTTGGCCCGGGTCGAGTTGCTGTCCTTGTCAACCGGCGTCTGGCCTCCGCGTAGCCATGACGACGGCAGCGCCTTCAGCGATATCCTAGCAACCAAACGTCGAACTCGCTGTAAGATAGTTTGCGATAAAATTGGATACCTGTGTTGTTCTCAAATGTGTCTTCAAAACGAGTTGCTGAAAGTTTGTTACGCCTATTCTCAGACGATTAAAAATTATCTTTTATCAACTATCAAAAAAATATTCCATTATAATGGCAATGGTTGCCATGGTAATGGAATATTTATTGGATAAAACCCTGCCAGATATATCTTAGTTGGATTTCTAGGTGGACGAGCTTTCCCAAAAATGTATAGGTTGGCATATAAGTCACGCATATTTACACACACAGGAAGCATCATAATCCGAAAACCCTCACTTCTGCAAAAGTTCTATGCCTAGATGCCTAGATAGTAAACACTCTTTACATAAACCATTAATACATTTTCCACAGAAAGGTAAACAGCACAATAAACAGCAACATTAATTTCTCTATCTTGTTCAAATCATGTTATATTTTATCTCCTAGCAAATTTATACAACATTTTTGTAGGATGCATTTAGCCACGTTACAATAATTGCACTATTACTAATATATTACGTGCCTATGTCAATAGTCAAACAAATATGTATTTATAAAGCACAGCCGAGTGAACCAAGGCAATGTGTGTGTGTGTGTGTGTGTGTGTGTGTGTGTGTGTGTGTGTTGTGTGTGTGTGTGTTGTGTGTGTGTGTGTGTGTGTGTGTGTGTGTGTGTGTGTGTGTGTGTGTGTGTGTGTGTGTGTGTGTGTGTGTGTGTGTGTGTGTGTGTGTGTGTGGTGTCGTGTGCGTGTATGTACGCGCGTGCGTGCGTGTGTATATGTCTGTGTGTGTGTGTGTGTGTGTGTGTGTGTGTGTGTGTGTGTGTGTGTGTGTGTGTGCGTGTGTGTGTGATGTGTGGTCTGTGTGGTTGTGTGTGTGTGGGCGTGCGTGCGTGTGTGGGTGTGCGTGCGTGCGTGCGTGCGTGTGTATATGTGTGGTATGTATGTGTGTGAGTGTGTGTTTTGTGTTTTGTGTGTATGCATGATCTGCGATTGTTTGCGAGAGGGTTGTTTATTTGTTTGTTTGAGCATGTGTTTATATGTATGTTTATGCATGTTTGTTCGCGTGCGTGTGCCTTTATGTACATACATGTGTGTGCATATATATATATATATATATATATATATATATATATATATATATATATATATTTATTTATATATATGTGTGATATATATATATATATATATATATATATATATATATATATATGCACATACATGATACAAAAACACACACACACATATATATATATATATATATATATATATATATATATA
The DNA here is from genome assembly GCA_025642075.2 of Ridgeia piscesae. NCBI lineage: Eukaryota > Metazoa > Annelida > Polychaeta > Sabellida > Siboglinidae > Ridgeia > Ridgeia piscesae. The sequence goes on along the minus strand of JAODUO010000082.1, from coordinate 309,693 downwards.
TATATATATATATATATATCATATCTACATATCTACATAGTACTAAGAACCAACCTCGACTTCACCACGTCGCTTTCGGTTTTCATTTTAAGCGGTCACACGTCTATTCGGCGCCTTCACGCCGGTCGACTGGTCTAGCTTTCGTTGACTCAAATATCTATATCAGACACTGGCAGCTCCTATTTTTGTATAAGACACTTGACGTGTTTACGACACTGGTGCTGCTGCGGACATACTTTCGTGGTCATTCCCATAAAACCAATTACAGTTTGATTAATTTTGATTAATTAGTCTGCGACAGGAAATTAATAGATCCCCATCCCACAATTCCAAGACCTCCAGGTGCGACGACTTTGATTGCAATTAAGAGTATATAATTAAGTGGCGAACATGACGTTTGGGTTTAATTTTGTCCAAGTGTTCCAATAATTACCACTGCATCGTATGCAATATGGCTGACTTAGAACGCAATCCTGATAACAATAAATTATATTAAATTAAATTCATACAATAGCGATGTGTTAGCAATACACCCAACACTCTGTTCTGATTGAATATATTTGTTAATATGTATACCATTGTTCTAAAAATGTAAAGATAAATACATGTATAGCGCTGTATTCAGGTCTCAAGAGTGTTCAGAATTGTTTATTTGCTCTTTAAGTGTACATGTTTAATCGAATACCAACTTGACTTCTTCAGACTGTTTATAATTACCGGGCGCACAGACCACGCACGCACGCATGCATGCACGCCTACGCGCGAGCACGCACGCACGCGCTCACAAACGCGCACACTCGCACGCTCGCGCGCCAACATACCAACATATGTTTGTTATGTTGAAAACAAACGCAATTGTTGCAAATAAATGTAATTCGCGTTGACTGTAATGGTACGAAACAACGATGAACAACAAGTCGTTTTAACCAGCCGTTGTATGCCTTCTCGTGAACGCCGTCGTACGCAGAACGGGCGGGTCAGTCCAATAGCGAAGGTACCAACACGTCTCCTGTCAACAAATGGCTTAAGCCAATAAACAGGTAGGTATGTCTTGCACTAGCGTTATATTTTACATATGTTGAAGCGAAGTAGCATTGTCCAAAACTTCCTAGATTTTCTGCAAATAAACCGCTGAAAGCAAGGTGTAAAACTTTAATTTTATAAACGTATTTTTGGACGAACCGATATCTTATAAGACATTATTTTACAAAACAGGTTTATAAAAGTATATCCGAAGCATATACAAAAACCTTCCTATTGACGTTTGGTAATTTTGGTTTTTTCTCATTGTTTGAGTATTTCGGAAGATATCTAAACTATGTCGGTCATTTCTACTTGACGGGTATATGCCTCCATCCGGGGTGGTAATATATTTCACACGTGTGGTTAATATCAGTATCACCTGTCGTGGATTCGTCAAGTCTGAAATAGATCCAAACTAGGAGCGAAAAGACAAAAGAAAGACACCAGATAAGAAGATGAACCTGTCGTTGGCGACCCTCCTGTCTCATCAGCTGGACGAACGGCTCAAGACAGATGATCTCCCGTAGCAGGTTCAAGTATGACAATGAGAGTTACTTCACTGGGTCGATAATAATATAGTATACAATGATATGTTGACTAATTGTGCTTCCGTCCGTCCGTCCGTCCGTCCGTCCGTCCGTCCGTCCGTCCGTCCGTCCGTCCGTCCGTCCGTCCGTCCGTCCGTCCGTCCGTCCGTCCGTCCGTCCGTCCGTCCGTCCGTCCGTCCGTCCGTCCGTCCGTCCGTCCGTCCGTCCGTCCGTCCGTCTCGTCCGTCCGTCCGTCGTCGTCTCGTCTCGTCTCGTCCGTCGTCGTCCGTCTCGTCCGTCCGTCGTCTGTCCGTCCGTCGTCGTCTCGTCGTCTCGTCCGTCCGTCCGTCCGTCCGTCCGTCCGTCCGTCCGTCCGTCCGTCTCGTCCGTTCCGTCCGTCCGTCCGTCTGTCCGTCCGTCTCGTCCGTCCGTCCGTCCGTCCGTCCGTCCTGTCTCGTCCGTCCGTCCGTCTCGTCCGTCCGTCCGTCCGTCCGTCGTCGTCCGTCGTCGTCGTCGTCCGTCCGTCGTCGTCCGTCCGTCTCGTCTGTCGTCGTCCGTCCGTCCGTCCGTCCGTCCGTCCGTCCGTCCGTCCGTCCGTCCGTCCGTCCGTCCGTCCGTCCGTCCGTCCGTCCGTCCGTCCGTCCGTCCGTCCGTCCGTCCGTCCGTCCGTCCGTCCGTCCGTCCGTCCGTCCGTCCGTCCGTCCGTCCGTCCGTCCGTCCGTCCGCCCGTCCGTCCGTCCGTCCGTCGTCCGTCCGTCGTCCGTCCGTCCGTCCGTCCGTCCGCCGTCCGTCCGTCCGTCCGTCCGTCCGTCCGCCGTCCGTCCGTCCGTCCGCCGTCCGTCCGCCGTCGTCCGCCGTCGTCCGCGTCGCTCCGCCCGCCTCCGCCGCCCTCCGTCCGCGTCCGTCCCGCCGTCGTCCGGTCGTCGCGTCGTCGCGTCCGTCTCCGCCGCCCGCCCGTCCGGTCGTCCGGTCGTCCCGGTCGTCCGGTCGTCCGGTCGTCCGGTCGTCCGGTCGTCCGGTCGTCCGGTCGTCCGGTCGTTCGTTCTTTCCTACGTTCATTCGTGCGTGCGTTCGTTCGTGCATTCTCTCATTCTTCCGTTCTTCGTAATTTGTCTTTGTTCGGTCTCTTTCAACGTGTCTACATTATTTTTGTTTCGGGTTTTTTCTTTCTTTATTAGGTCACTTTCTTAGTTGCTACAAGGTGCAATGTGAACTGGTTGGATAAAATGACTTGATTACTACTAGAATATTGGTTCTCTTGACCATTTCTTACTTTACTAAAAACTACCTTACGCTCACCTATAAATGAACACAGTTGCGATCGCACGACCGCTTTGTCAAGTCGCATTTACCAAGTCGAGTCACCCGGGTGTGTTGGCCAAACAGGGAGATTGTTAAAGACAGTTTATTCTTTAGGACAAGTTTTTCTGTACCGTGTGTCGTCTCTTGGATCCAGTCGAGGAAGCGTTCAACCCGGGTGAAGACGGAAGGTTTCTTGACGTCTGCACAGTCGGCGGATCCAAATGACGTCACTCCGTACAGTGACCACCGTCCGTTCTTTTTGCATACAAGGGGGCCTCCCGAGTCACCCTGGCAACGACGTCAGACTTAATTTACATTACAGATAAGACACGTGACATGTTGTTTGCCAAAGAATCTGAATATGTTCATTGGTAGATGCAGAGACTGACTTCATCGTGAATATTAAGTGCTCTATGATGCGTTTCCTTACCAACGGAGGTAACATTGGTTTAATACCGCAGCACAGGACATACAACCATGACCCTATAGCTGCAAAACAGCAAACAACTAAAGTCCAAATCTAACCAAAGTTTGTAGGTTTTCGAATACGATTCATCCGCCGAATTCGGCAAATTAAATGCGACACTCACACGACAGGTGCCGACGTATCTGTTTCCCGGGCCATAGCTGGCGCAGACGGTAAACTCGTCGATATAGTCGCCCCACCAGTCGACCCGGGAACAAGTGTCTTGACTAAGGACCTGTTGCTTCACCTGCCGCAAGGTGTCGCTTGACCACTCGTCTGTGAGGAGAAGTACAGTTCGTATACTAGAATCCGTTATACAGACAAAATGTCAGACATACACAGCATAGACACAAAAAACGGAGACCGTGCTCCATGTGCAGCCAACCGTGTCCAGTATGCATTCATCTGCGTCGCTGGTCTACACTTCTCAGTGCTGGCGTAAGTCGACTGTGATGTCTGCGGCACTATCAATGTTGTTTTGTTTCTCACAGTCTGAGCCAGCCAGCCAGCCAGCCAGCCAGCCAGCCAGCCAGCCAGCCAGCCAGCCAGCCAGCCAGCCAGCCAGCCAGCCAGCCAGCCAGCCAGCCAGCCAGCCAGCCAGCCAGCCAGCCAGCCAGCCAGCCAGCCAGCCAGCCAGCCAGCCAGCCAGCCAGCCAGCCAGCCAGCCAGCCAGCCAGCCAGCCAGCCAGCCAGCCAGCCAGCCAGCCAGCCAGCCAGCCAGCCAGCCAGCCAGCCAGCCAGGCCATGCGGGCATGCGGGCATTCGGGCATGCGGGCATGCAGGCATGCGGTCATGCGGTCATGCGGGCATGCGGGCATGCGGGCATGCGGGCATGCGGGCATGCGGGCATGCGGTCATGCGGGCATGCGGGCATGCGGGCGTGCATTCGAGCAGGCGGGCATGGATGCATGCATGCATGCATACGTACAATCATACTCCCGGGGAATTTCAACAGGTATTTTTCTGACAGATATATTTTCGAAAGGGTATTTTCATTCAAAAGCGTAATATCAACAAAAGCTATTTATGCAAGACATAATCTTCACTCAAACGTGTCGTATCAACGTGCCTCACCTTCCGTCTTTCCCCAGCCCGTCGTGACGCACTCGGCGCCGACGACGAGGCCTTCACTCGGCAGACAGACGGGCGAGACGGCGGCGCTGTAGACGATGTCTTCCTCCAGCTCAACGAGGGCGACGTCCCGGTAGGCGGGAGACTCGTAGTCGGGCGCTACCACCACGCGTCTCATGACGTACGTCCGGTTGTCCCAGAAGCCCTCGGTGGTCTGGTAGTGGAGGCCGACGACGACGGTTGAGTATTCGATCGGGGCGCGGTCGCTGTGGGAAAGGGGTGGCAAGTTAGGGTGGGGAGCGAGAGAGTAATATGGTAGGCAAGGGAAATACAGTCATGACACTCACACATATAAAACACACGCACATACATGTATACACACGCACGCACGCACATACGCAAACACACACACGCACACACACGAACACGCACATCAACGCACACCACACGCACACGCACACATGCACACGCACACACGCGCACACGCACACAGCACCGCACACGCACACGCACACGCACACGCACACGCACACGCACACGCACACGCACACGCACACGCACACACACACACACACACACACACACACACACACACACACACACACACACACACACACATATATATAACATATATATATATATATATATATATATATATAATAAAAAAATTTACAGCTTAATAATGATTAAGTCTTAATTGTTTTAACACACGTTACTTCCGCCCGCCATCCACTGCAGTACCCACAAGCAGTGCGCAGCCGTGATGACCCAGCGACGGTCGACGATGGAGCCGCTACAGCTGAACCTGCCGTTGAAGGTGACGACGACTTGCCACGGCCACGAGTGAGGCACTGTCTCGTGGCCACCGAACACGTGCATGATGGCGCCCGGCCCGATGCCGTGGACGGGCGGGGGACGTGGAGTCGTCGGTGCCTGCCTCACGAAACTGTCGCTGATCCCAATACTCGGGTCGATCGCGGGCACGCCACACGGGACTGGGGGATCGGGATAGATAGCTTAATAGTTTATTTTTGGAATCATACAAATCACGTATACAAACTGTATATACAATCATAAAGGTATGTTAATTACTGACATCGACACAATGTACACGTTGTTAGTAAATACATTTTCGACATATGTATTGAACTTACTGTAGACTATATGTGACAACCAAGAAACAATCAGAAACATTACCTTTATTCATTTAGCAAAAGACCACCGACAAAGGCAGCTGTAGAAGTATTAAAACCACATACACGTATATTACGTCGTAGTTCTAGGAGCCTCCAGACAAATTGACAAACACTGGCGATGTCCTGGTGTATACCATAGTCAGGTCAGAGGTGATATTTCATATTTGCTCCTTTAAGCAGATATTCTTTGAATGAAAATCTTAAGTCCATGTGTGTGTGTGTGTGTGTGTGTGTGTGTGTGTGTGTGTGTGTGTGTGCGTGTGTGCGTGTGCGTGTGTGCTGTGTGCGTGTGTGTGTGCGTGCGTGCGTGTGCGGTGCGTGGTGTGCGCGTGCGCGTGCGCGTGCGCGTGCGCGTGCGCGTGCGCGTGCGCGTGCGCGTGCGCGTGCGCGTGCGCGTGCGCGTGCGCGTGCGCGTGCGCGTGCGCGTGCGCGTGCGCGTGCGCGAGGTAATCACTTTTTCTCAGCTCACAGCTTCTGCAGATAAGTAAAGCATTACATGACTGATCTTCTCGACACCGCGAATCGCAGAGAAAATGAATTGCTATAGCAGTTCCACTATAATCCAAATGCAGACTGACACTAATAGCAATATATGTGTAAACAAATCGCAAGTCCCATGCCACCTATAGGTGAGTCGGAGCTAAATATTTAACGTATTTTTGACTATGCGACGTAATGAGAACACTCAGCCGCCATACTTATCGTTCGCGCTCGATACGTGAACCGGAATCCAGTGCTTGCCACCGACGCGTCAGAGTCGAACGTGACCAGCATGGCGTTGCCACGAGACAGCACGACCCGTTTGAACGAGCGGGAACAAAACGTTGTCCTTAGCGCGCTAGGGACCGGTTCTGTACCGTCGTAGAACTTCACGTGGTCGCTGACACACGCGGGCGAATCGCCTTGCAGGGAAAACATCTCGAAGTACAACTGAACAACCTGTAGCGGACCAAAATGATGGAGCCATTACGTCACTGTTACCACAGCAACCGGGTTATAAAATGGCCGCCGCCCACGTAAACACGTATATTTCGTCCAAACTTCTGGCACGAAATGTATTGTTTTGTTCAAAATCGCGACGAGAAGGTGCTTAAACGTGAACAGCATGCGAGAAAGAATATACGACGAAAATCTCCAAGAAAATTACCGATTGTGATGTAACATCAGAGTATATACCTGATGTCATGTGACAAATATTGTTGCTATGCAGTCAAAGACGTAACGAACGAAAGCTTCAATATATATTATTACTCGTACACAACTCAGATTAACAATTAATACTATGCAGCGCGATGTGACGGAACTGCAACGTCGAAACGACTGTCGCACCTGCTTCAAGGTTACAACTGAAAGAGCAACGAAACGTATTTGTTTGGGTCTATGCATCTAAAAGTGTTGACAACATCTAATAATGTTCAACTGTAATTAAATAATAGTATACCTGTACTGTAATTTACTAGAAAAAGGCGTTGCTATTCTCACCAATGCATGCAGACGTGTAAATCACCTTCTTCAAATAAACCAATAATCAATCAATCAAACCTAGGAATCTGGGGTATTATAACCGACGTCACAGCTCAGCGCTTAATGGTCAAGCCACTCGCTATGAGGACATGTGAACCTGCGGCATAGCGGTCATTTTCTTAGAATATTCCACTTTGACATCGCTTTTAGAGTCACTTTTACCTTTTGTATGTGCATAACGTCAAACAGTAGCCCTTTGCTTCCATTTAAACTGTTTACCTCCGTTTCGTTGACCTCAATAATCCATGAGCAGTGCACGTTGTTGGGATAGGAGACCGTTCCTGCGACCTGGGGAGATTCGACTACGCCTTCGTCATCCCCTCGGAGCACAGCGGGTGTACCTTCGCACCCGGGGAGCTCTTCCGTTTCTCCTACGAACGACAGTGTTAAGTGCGAGTGTATTACGTGTCGGACACCGTGGTCTATTCACGTCACGTGTGTAACAATACAATTATAGGAGGGATTACTTAAATGATATTCTCAAACACTAGTACTGTATGTTTACGATCTCACGCACTAATGTGCCCACACATGCACAGATGCATACATGCACACACGCACACACGCACACACGCACACACGCACGCACACGCACGCACGCACGCACGCGCACACGCACACACGCACACACGCACACACACGCACACACGCACACACGCACACACGCACACACGCACACACGCACACACGCACACACGCACACACGCACACACGCACACACGCACACACGCACACACGCACACACGCACACACGCACACACGCACACACGCACACACGCACACACGCACTCACAAACAAAGACAAACACAGTTACCTGCTTTCACAAACGTCCATGAAAAATTAAACCCTCCCTCGTGGGCATCTGCCGCGGCAATAAATTGCACGGATAGTGTATTTCCGGTGGAAACAAAATTCGACGGCACTGAAGTTCCACACAGTGTTGCCGCGACACCACTGGCATTGTCTCCGTCTCTCAGCGTCACGACGTCGTCGGCGCAGTCTTTGTCGTATGTGATGTAGAAACTCGAGAAATGTAATTTGATTATCTATAACACAATGACAAATATGCATGATACTACCAAATAAATAATTATATCAAAGCGTTTGTAGTGACGTAGGTCGGTCGGTCGGTCGGTCGGTCGGTCGGTCGGTCGGTCGGTCGGTCGGTCGGTCGGTCGGTCGGTCGGTCGTCGGTGTCGGTCGGTCGGTCGGTCGGTCGGTCGGTCGGTCGGTCGGTCGGTCGGTCGGTCGGTCGGTCGGTCGGTCGGTCGGTCGGTCGGTCGGTCGGTCGGTCGGTCGGTCGGTCGGTCGGTCGGTCGGTCGGTCGTCGGTGTCGTCGTCGGTGTGTGTCGGTCGGCGGTCGGTCGGTCGGTCGGTCGGTCGGTCGGTCGGTCGGTCGGTCGGTCGTCGGTCGGTCGGTCGGTCGGTCGGTCGGTCCGTCGTCGGTCGGTCGCGGTCGGTCGCGGCGTCGGCGTCGGTCGGTCGGCGTCCGGCGTCGCCGTCCGCTCGCGTCGTCGCGTCGCGCGTCGTCGTCCGTGTCACGTCCAGCGCCAGCGCCAGTCGCCAGCGCAGTCGCCGTCGCGTCGCCAGTCGCATCGCAGTCGCACGCCCAGTCGCCAGTCGCCCAGTCGCCAGTCGCCAGTCGCCCAGTCGCCCAGTCGCAGTCGCCCAGTCGCCAGTCGCCGTCCAGTCGCCAGTCGCCAGTCGCCAGTCGCCAGGTCGCCACGTCCAGCGTCCACCGTCGGTCCAGTCGGTCGCGTCCAGTCGGTCAGTCGGTCCAGCCGCCCAGCCATCGTCAGCCCCAGGCCAGTCCAGCCACCAGCCATCCAGCCACCCAGCCATCCAGCCACCCAGCCATCCAGCCATCCAGCCATCCAGCCATCCAGCCATCCAGCCATCCAGCCATCCAGCCATCCAGCCATCCAGCCATCCAGCATCCAGTCATCCAGTCATCCAGCACCAGTCCAGGCATCCAGTCGATCCGTCATCAGTCATCCACCGTCCAGCATCCAGCATCCAGTCATCCAGCTCAGTCCAGTCATCCAGTCATCCAGTCATCCAGTCATCCAGTCATCCAGTCATCCAGTCATCCAGTCATCCAGTCATCCAGTCATCCAGTCATCCAGTCATCCAGTCATCCAGTCATCCAGTCATCCAGTCATCCAGTCGTCGTCATCAGTCCCAGTCGTCAGTCGTCCAGTTCAGTCATCCGAGTCCAGCCAGTCCAGCCGCACTCCAGCCCGTCCAGTCAGTCCTTCACGGTCGGTCAATCGGAACCCTAACCCTTCACAAACTTACAACCCCTTCCAAACTCTACAACCCCTTCAAAATCTACACCCTTACACAAACTCTACAACCCTTACCAACTCTACAACCCCTTACACAACTTACAACCCCTTACACAAACTCTACAACCCCTACCAAATCTACAATCACAATCTTTGAAAAATCCTAAACCTGTAAGCAAACTCTACAACCCCTTACACAAACTCTACAACCCCTTACACAAACTCTACAACCCCTTACACAAACTCTACAACCCCTTACACAAACTCTACAACCCCTTCACAAACTCTACAACCCCTTCACAAACTCTACAACCCCTTACATCACCACACTCTCAACCCCTTACACAAACTCTACAACCCCTTACACCAAACCTACACACCCCCTACACAAACTCTACAACCCCTTCACAAACTCCAACAACCCTACACAACTCTACAATATACACAAGCTCTACAACCCTACAAAAACTCTACAACCCTTCACAAACTCTACAACCCCTTCACCTCTACAACCCCTTACCAAACTCTACCAACCCTTCACAAACTCTACACCCTTATCACAAACTCTAAACCCTTCCAAACTCTACAACCCCTTCACAAACTCTACAACCCCTACACAAACTCAAACCCTACAAACTCTAACCCTTACACAAACTCTACAACCCCTTACACAAACTCTACAACCCCTTACAAACTCTACAACCCCTTACAAACTCTAAACCCCTTCACAAACTCTACAACCCCTTACACAAACTCTACAACCCCTTACACAAACTCTACAACCCCTTACACAAACTCTACAACCCCTTACACAAACTCTACAACCCCTTACACAAACTCTACAACCCCTTACACAAACTCTACAACCCCTTACACAAACTCTACAACCCCTTACACAAACTCTACAACCCTTACACAAACTCTACAACCCTTACAAATCTACAACCTTCACAAACTCTACAACCCCTTACACAAACTCTACAACCCCTTACACAAACTCTACAACCCCTTGCACAAACTCTACAACCCCTTACACAAACTCTACAACCCCTTACACAAACTCTACAACCCCTTACACAAACTCTACAACCCCTTTGTGCAAACTCTACACCATTACTGCACAAACTCTACAACCCCTTACACAAACCCTATAGCCCCTTACACAAACTCTACAACCCCTTACACAAACTCTACAACCCCTTACACAAACTCTACAACCCCTTACACAAACTCTACAATCCCTTGCACAAACTCTACAACCCCTTACACAAACTCTATAGCCCCTTACACAAACTCTACAACCCCTTACACAAACTCTACAACCCCGTACACAAACTTACGTATCCTTCCGGTGCGGCCAACAGCCAGCTACACCGAGTGTCGTAAGGATAGTAGCCAGTCTCGACGAACGGCGACGTCATGGCGCCGCTGGTGGCTGTCAATCGCTCCGTCTCACCGTTATAACAGCCCGGGTGAGCTTCTACCAGACACATCGGTAATTTTATTATGTTAATACATTGTGAAGCATTCGGACATAATAAACATAAACTGATTCCACGTACACTGACGGTTACTTTATTTAAAATGAAACAGTGTGTTGTCGCAATTGTTGTTTCATATTCAAAAGTCGCTGATTAGCAAACCAGCTTATAAGAGATCAACACAGTGATATCAGCAGGTTTCTGAAATGGTGTGTTGTTAGTGGCGATTGAAGAGAAATCATTTTAGTGATTCTTCTTCTTGTTTATTGCACACAACGTTTGATGTCAAAAATGTTCCGTGTCCAATGACACAAGCGACTACATTCATCATAAAATGGTTGCATCCGTGAAATTGGCTACGCATATGCCTTTGCCTCGGATGAGTAATCAGAAATCATCGCATTGCCATAATTAGGTTTTATATTCATCGGAACCACGTTTACGCACACAGAAAACAATGTTTTAAACATTATGTGCTCAGCTGTATTCAAAACGCTCTTTGGCTGATCAATAAAAATGCGACAGTGCGCGGTAACATAACACAAGTCAGATCCCCGCGCGCACCTGCTGGACGAAGTTGTCATTCATAGAAACCAAAACTGGCTGAACCACAAAATTGGCTGAACCACAATTAGTGTGAAGTAGATAACGTAGTGTTTAAAAACGTATTCTTACGCAATCCGATATCCAGTCAAGCTATATGAAATTGAATTGCCAATTTTTTGGAAACTTCAAATGCGTAGACTTGATGCTCATTATGTAACGCGTCAAATATGTTCGTTACGAACCCTTGTTCCTATGCACGATCGCATGTAGCAAACGTAATAATCGTACCTACACACTTTGTGTGGATGTACACAGGAATTGCTTTTTGAGTCATTATTGTTTGAACACCATGACCGCTCAACTTTGCATTATATGCCTACTCGCGGCAATGTTCAAATAACAATCAAAAATGTATAAATAAATCCTGGGTAGAACCTGTGGCGTATTTGTAGATAAGCATATTATGTTTACTGTGATATAAACAAATATTAAATCCCATTACAAATTTAAACATTTCCAATGTTCGAACGGCAATAATTCAAAAAGTAAACAGAACAGACGTGGCCATCCAGCGACAAGTTTGTAGCGGTAGGTAATTATTGCAATTACGATGATATTAGGTAAGACTATTATTGCCATTATGATGACATCAAAAACATTACATACCGCTATTGCAGTTCAACCTGATACGGACACGTCTTTAATGTTACCGCCAGCTGTTGCATTTTCATGCGTCAGCCAACGACCTTTTGAATACAAATAAACACATAATGTTAATGCATGTTTTATGCATGTATAAATGTGATTCCAGTGTACTTAAAATCTGAAAAGATTGGATTAATGTTTTCAGTCGACGCAGCTCAGGTTCAGCCAGGTGTATAAATGAGTACGTGGTAATTCCATAGCTAGTGGTGGACATTTGTGTACCAATTTGCTTCGCGCAGTCATTACCACTAGGCTAAAAACTTTCAAAAGAGGTCGACATGGAGTAACTTTCACTGATTTCCACGTGTGTCAGGGAGTAGCGTGTGAAGCGTAGCGGGTCTATGTGGGTTGGCATTTCTGACCGAAACCCATGCCATGTAATCATTTATACTGCTGAGTGAATTGTAGCTAGGTGCATTGAAAAGAGCTTGTCCAGTCTTCGGAACAGGTGTTAATGTACTTGTTCTCTCGACTGATAATGTCGGATGCTCGAACCCCGCTCCACTGGACTTAAACTTATAACGGGACGTTTTATAATGGCAGCACCCATACTCGATCAAATGTACAACATTATCAAAATCTCAAATACATTAGTCAACTATACGCTAGCACTTTCTATGTTCTTGTTCTTGTTCTTGTATTTGCATATATGACAAGTTGGTTTGTGTGCGTAAGTCCTTATGCATGTTTCAGATCTAGAGCCAAACATGAACAAAATTGAAGCAGAGAATGTAAGAAAACAAACCAAGCACTTCGTATTTCATGTGCACGTCCTTGTAGTCGTTCATCCGGGCACTCAGGTGGACGCGGGCATTGTTGACGTCAGTGTAAACAGCGTCGGCCTCTAAGTCAGTCATGAAGTCGACGCGGTAAGACTCGCATTGCTTCAGCAACGATCTTTCTCGAGTGACGTCACCACTGTAGAAAGACGTTACCTCAAAGGTGTCGTTGTCATGACAATCTAGCGCAAGGCGGTGCAGTTGGAAGCGAATGATCTGCGCGAATAAGATTATTTCACCTTTAAATAAAAGTCTGCTCCCAAAGACAGATATGGGGTTAGCGTTAAGAGCAACGGAAAAACTCGATTGCAAACAGTCAAATAATAATCATTCTGATATGAATAGCACACGTTCTAGTATAAACACAGCGGTAAACCGCTCGAAGGTAAAACTGCTCGATGATACACAGTCGGGAATAGATAAAATATGATTTTACCTAAATTACTGCACATGACATTTACTCTTTTTATCAATCAGCACCGTTGTGTTGGTGTGACGTCAAATTGGACAAGGTCCATAATATAGTTAATGTCCATAATATATATATATATATATATATATATATATATATATATATATATATATATATCAATGTAAATAAAGTTATAATTGCATATGAATAGAGGAAATCATATCGGCGCCATTCTTTCTGTAGCTTTTATACAATCATACAAAACGTAACCGTTGCCACCAACGATGAAATAAAATGGGTCTTTGGACAGTTTCACCAACATCGTTAAGTTACAGTTTTAAAGAAAACAATGATCTTTTACGCTACAGTCTGTCAACTCCAAGACACTGGGGCACTTAGTTTCGCCTCTATGTCACCGAAACACTTTGTGTGCTGTTACCCTGACAGCGTTTTATACTTTGAACAAAACTCTAACATTTGACAACGGATCTTCTTGCTATATGACCGATTTTTTATGAGTTGAATATATTGTTGAAATGTTCACAGAAGCTGCGTGTGCAATATTAGTATTGCCGTGTTGATGTCAAGTTAAACGAACCTTTCCCGGTGGTGCCAGGATGAGCCATGTGCACTCCCTGACAAGGGCTGGGTCGACGACGGCAGGCGGACTGACTATGTGACCAACGTCTCCTGTCATTGCTACTGTGCCGCGACACGCTGTGACAACAATACACAGGTAACATGATTCAATGAATCAACAAAAACCCAAACAGTGTAGTTTTAAAACAATGCAGATTTACCAAAGCTCACTCATAGAACTACGGCTCAAATTCCGAGGTTATGGAGCCGGACCAGCGTCCGAAAAAAGTTAACATTGGGGGAGGCAGAATTGGAGTTCAATGCCGTTCCGACACCAGTGTCGCAATGATTTGTACCAAGACAAAGGACGACGCAGGAGGGGCCGTGTTACTATTTAAGATTTCCCGCATAGACGTTCGCTTTTATCCGCCATCCCGACGTGCACCAAAACAGACACTGCGTTCCTAAAATAAATCTTTATGACTAATCCTATCTTCAGCCCCTCAGTTAGTATACCCCCGGGGTACGATGTTTATCTTATATGGTCAGAATTATCAATATTTACCTGATATATAGCTTTAGAAATGCCAACAGAAGAAGATTGTGGAACGTGTGATTGACATTAACAACAGTTCCGACTAGAAAATTGGGAATTTTGCTGGCCCGTGTTGCTACTCCTCACAATGCAACACTGACCTGCTTCGAGTTGGCCAATTTACCCTACTCTGTTACGTCAGAACTAATAAATTGTTTGGACATTATATTGCAGCCGTCGTGTGCAGGTGACCTTTCGAAAAAGTGACACGACCATTTAATTAAATTGCGAACTCCCCATAATTATTATTTTGCGCCGTTTCGCGATGCACCTTTGACATTATTTACTTCTGTTTCAGCAGTTTTAACAGCGCGCGTAACCGAATACATGCTGAATGCAATAAATACGGAATTTCCTCAATTTGCAGTATGATATATATATATATATATATATATATATATATATATATATATATATATATATATATATATATATATATATATATATATATAACACATATAATATGATCACCGCTTCGATGTACATTCCGTTGTAGTGGTAATCGACTAAATAGTCGCACAATCGGCCTTGACCTATCACTTGTGCAACACCGCCACCATTTTACAATAATGGCGGCAGGCATGTCTCTAAGATATACTTAGAAATAATGTTCATCAATATAATGATCAATCTGGAACTGCCCCCGTTATGAGTAAACGCCCACCTTCCATTCCTGTTTCCCTGGGATTCAGTGTGCCCCGTGCTGCCTGCAAAGGAAACACTTGCTAGTTATGTGAATACACATACGTTGATCTACGACTACGGATCTATACATTTTGATGTAGGGTAATTTACACATGCTATGACAGTTTTTAGTTTTAGTTTTTGCCTTCTATATACTGATATTCCACAGATTGTACGTAAAATGCCCATTATTGTATTATTATCATATACCCACTGTATTTTTCATACGTTTTTACCTGTAATATTTTGCGCAGTTTATTGTCGATGCTTTATTACCTTACCGTCAAATACAGTCTTCCTAAACATATACATAAACCTTTATATAAAGACTAATAATCAAAAAATATTTAACACGTTATTTTATTTGTTATTATAGGAAATGGCAATCCAAAATTGGACACCGCTGGTAAAAGTCATTAAGTTATTGATTTCATTTTGATAACAACACAACACAACACAGTCACTAAATGTTTATAGGTTTCCTTGACTTTTGTGTGTCTTTCTTTGTGCGCATAGATACGACAAGTTTAGTCTGCAATTAAATACATGATTAACTGATCCAATAGTAATGTAAATGTTGCTGATAATGTGTTTTCTATTTTCTATAGATAACTAAGTGCGTATAACATAAAATCCACGAAACATCAATGGGTATTCGGCCCTAAAATCGCGCTTAAACGGGCCGATAAGTCGGAGCAGTAATGATAAGGTCACGTGTGTAGTGATTATTACGTAAATTCACGTAGTGCCCCAAAGGCCTAGCTCGTAACGACGGACACGACAATGAATGTCACCAAAGCTAATCCACTTTGTGTTTTAATCGTTTGCGCTATCATAATGGATGATGCCAACTTCCGCCTAAAGGTCATACTTCGAACAGAGTCGTCGAATATCAGCATAAGTGAAGTACACTTCTTTCGTTATAAATAAATCTTATTACCGTCAAACTCGACTAGTTATGCCTTCATTAAAAATAAATAATTGTCAGCCTTATACTGGGCGTCGTTAGGCCCTATTTGGAACGCAGCACGAAGCTGCTCTCGGAGTAATGTGCCGCAGTTCGGTCCCTCAGCGTCGGTTGATTACATTACGGGCCTGGCTTGTGGTAGGGCAATGTGTACGTTATGTCTGACTATACAGAATGTTAGTTGCAAAATGCGATTTACCCCGGGGTTCTGGAGTCCGAGTTTTATCACCGCATCCACGAGGCTTGACGTCGTCAGTGTGTCTGCGGGCACGAGACTGAAAGGGAAGCATCAGTCGTCTGTCTCATGTGTCGAAGTTTCATGGTGCGAGACTTGTGTTAGGCTAAGTAAACAAACTCGGGTAATTCGTTATAATGTAGTATAAACACCAGCTGAGCATGAAACTGTTATGTTACATTTCAACCTTATAATATTTTGAACTTAAACTTGTTTTCAAGACAATGTAATTTATGCTGTCGCAAACTGTGGTTTTACACGCAGCAGATGAGTAATTCCAGTAGCATCACAAAAAATAACAGTCCATTAAAACGTAAAAACACAAAACAAATTCTTTGTTGGTAATTGCGGTTTGACAAGCAGCATATGCATAAATCGAGTAGCACCATATGAGGAATGAATGTTGTAAAATACTGCAAATCACAAACCTGGTAGACGAACGTCGAGTGATTTACAGGACTGAATTAGTATACATAAATATGCAAATTCGCATCAATGCGTGAGAAGGACAGACTCTCAATGCGCGTATTAATATGTAGATGACTAATCAGCAATGGCCAGTGTTTATATATATATATATATATATATATATATATATATATATATATATATATATATATATATATATATATATATATATATATATATCATAACATGACAATGACATATTTTGAGACAAATAACAACAAGTGTAACCCTCCCTACGAAACCAATTTCATTGCCCCAACATGCATGACGGTGAACTGTTGCCAAACTAGTTTAGGGAAGAAAGCTGCTAATAACGCAGTAAAACATAAACTATCTAGTAGGAAAATGTGTTTTATTCATAACCGTTTGTAAACTTTCAAAATATATGTTTAACTAGAGTAACACGGAGATGTGAACGCCTGCACACGCAAGATTTCTTATAGCATTTTTTTCCAGAACGGCAGTTGTCGTTTAAGTGCAAAGTTAAACGCAACATAACTTTGCACTTTGTAGAACAATAACTTAATACAAAGGTTGATGTATTGAAGCGCATGTTTTTACGGAAAGTCACTTATGTTGAGAAACTCTTATGTTGAGAAGCTATATGTGCCAAATGAAAGATACATACATAGAATCTGTAAACAGTATCAGTTGACATCTTGACGACACTTGTTTACTTCTTATGTATATTGCTGGAGATGTACACTTGGTTTAAACAACTGATAAATGTTCTGCTTGTTGAAAAATGCTGCCACCGGGAGTTTTTATTGTTGATAACACAGATGCATGGATCACAATGGAGATGGCATTGCATAGGCGGCGAATGTTGCCGGCTCACTGCCATGTCGATGTGGGTGTGTTAGCGGAAAGAAGGTAAGAAACAGAATCGATACACGGACTAAGGCGAAAGGTATATGAGATTGTGCAGTTGTGCCATGAATGCATCACCAAGCAGCCTGCCCAGTGATAGACGTGTGCGCGTAGGTTTATATTAACTAGGTCGATTACTACATCACGCCTTCCTATTTAACTCCGGATCTCGTAATTTTACTGTTAAGAGATGGAGTCGTTTGACAAACTGTTGTGTGGCGTTGTGGTGAAAATGCAACCTTCCAAAGTTCGATTATAAACAAACTGGTAAGGTAATAAACATGTCACAAAAAGATCATGTATCATCTGTAAATAACAATATTCATTTGCAGTAGGTGAAACATATACGATACCCACGTCAATTGTGTAACAGGACGCACATTGAAGGCAATTTATCACGCACGTAAATTAATACGTTTACTAATGTGATACTTATTTAATCATACCTACGTCCAACGGGGAGAAAAACAACTATGAAACATATGGCCGCGAATTTAATTGGTGAAGTTACGCAGACATGTGAAATCTTGTTAGTTAATGTATATAATCAAACAAGCGATTAAACGCGTGCATATGCGTATTCCTACGTGCATGCTTGCGTAAGTGCATGGGCGTATTTGGATGAGTGGTGGATGGACGTTTGTGTTTTGTATACGTGGGTGTAGGTACTGGCGTGTGTGTGTGCGTGTGGGTGTAGGTGAAGGTACTGGCGTGTGTGTGCGTGTGGGTGTGGGTGTAGGTACTGGCGTGTGTGTGCGTGTGCGTGTGGGTGAGGTTGTAGGTGTGAATGGGAATGTAGAGGTTTTCTCCTGGATGTTTTTGTAAATCGAGCGCCAATCCTTTCAGGCTTTATACGAATGCGATACCTGTATGGGGATATGCCAAAACATATTCAAGTTCTGTTTTTATGACGAAAAGTAAAATAAGCTCAATGTCAGCACACGAACTCTGTCGTTTGACACCCCGATGTTCCAATCACTGAGCTACTGCGCTCTGCTAGTACGTGTGTGTGAGCTGGGCGATACACGAACGTTTATGTACGATTGCGTCCTTGTTTTCGTGATTGTGTGTGTGTGTGTGTGTGTGTGTGTGTGTGTGTGTGTGTGTGTGTGTGTGTGTGTGTGTGTGTGTGTGTGTTGTGTGTGTGTGTGTATGTATGGTGTGTGTGTGTGTGTGTGTGTGTGTTGTGTGTGTGTGTGTGTGTGTGTGTGTGTGTGTGTTGATGTGTGTGTGTGTGTGTGTGTGTGTGTGTGTGTGTGTGTGTGTGTTGTGTGTGTGTGTGTGTGTGTGTGTGTGTGTGTGTATGTATGTATGTATGTGTGTGTGTGTGTGTATGTGTATGTGTGTGATGTGTGTGTGTGTGTGTGTGTGTGTGTGTGTGTGTGTGTGTGTGCGCGCGCATGTGTGTGTGATGCATCAGAAAGTACGTGCGCACGTAAGAACATCTGAAATGGTACTCGATAACTATGGGCAAAATAGCAATCTGTCATCATTATCAACGTATATTACATTTCACGAGTACCGTGTGCGAGCTCATAACCGTAAAGGCGTTATCACTCGCACAATAGCTACACGTTATGTAGTTGTAACAAATCTAACGGTGGCCTACATAGGTGACTTCGACAACAACATCAACCGCAACAAATTAGCGTCAACTATTTATATTATAATGCAGCGGTTGTACTCGCTTGGGTCCATAAATACCCACTGTGTAAATTGCGGGTTGTTGTTGGTTACAATAATCTCTGTACATACCATCTTTATGTATGGTCCTTATAAAGGTAAATCCTCAGGATTGCTCAAAGCGCTTTACATTTTACTTCCTTGACAGACCTGTTCAATCAGACACTATCTCAACTTCCCTGAGAAGCATCCAGTCATATGCAACAATTAATGCGCGAAGGCTGCTTGTACACATATCCACCACTGTCTATAGCCAGGTACTCATTTAGTGAGTGAACTGGAACAAAAACTTCCCGAAGGTTTTAACACCGCAGCACAGGATTCGAACCCATTAACTTCTTTTTAGAGTGAACTGAGATGTAAAAACATAAACCTCTCTTGTTAGTGAGTAGTTTTACATTGTCTTAACACTAACTTCATCAAACACAGATCTGAAAGGGTTCTCCAATTGTGAACACATACTAAGGGCGGCGAAGTTTCTTACGCTGTGACAATTCATTTATAGGAGACGGTAAACGCTAATGTCAGACCCGAATGTAATTGTCATTGAGGTCACTGGCCCAAAATTAACACTTTGTGGTAGCGCTGTGGTGGCCTGGCTAGAGCTTCGCACTCTCAACGTGCTGCCGTGTCGAACCGTTGTCAAATGTTCATTCTAAATTGCTCCAGTTCACTCAGTTGCATGAATGAGTATCTGGCTATAGACAGTGGTAGAGGAAATGTGTGTACAAATTGCAGTATGCTTCCCGAGGTTGTGTTCGACTGAACAGGTGTGCCAAGGAATAAAGTGTAACGCACGTTGAGCATTCGTGATGATTGGATACCGCATTATAATTTATAAGAACTTATACGTGCCTTGATCTATATGTATATCAACACACACACACACACACACACACACACACACACACACACACACAACACACACACACACACACACACACACACAACACACAAAACAAAAACACACACACACACAAAACACACACACACAACACACACACAAACACACACACAAACAAACAAACACACACACACACACACACACACACACACACACACACACACACACACACATACACACACACACACACACACACACACACACACAACACACACAAACAAACAAACAAACACACACACACACACACACACACACACACACACACACACACACACACACACCACACACACACACACACACACCACCACCACGCACACACACGCACACACACACACAATTTCGCCCCTCACTCACCTGATTTGAAACGCCGCACACCAAATAAAGGTTGTCACAGTAGTGCCTATCCGAGGTAGCAGTCTCTTCATGTTGCAACGTATGGTGTTGTCTTCTATCGCAACGCTTTAATTAAATCGTCTGAACACGTTCAGATGAAGTTTATACATGCACCGCTCAATCGGACATCGACGAGTGAGATAGGTTATGAAAACTACTTCGCGCGTTGGTCGCCGGTAAATGATAGGCCAGTAGACAGGGTCCGGTGTCGTGCTTTCGGCGACGACAGAAGCATCAAGAAATAGGACAATTGTCATAGATCATGTTTCCGTCTATGTGTTGTGAATAGTAATATGCAGCTGAAAAACGACTGCTGTTACGCGGCAGCTGCAACAAAGCCAAAGATGCAGCAAAAGGCCGCAGCAGTGCACGTGCAGCAAAACACTGGAACTTACAAGCGATGGGCGACGACTAGCATACACACGTTACACACAGTACACACACGCACACGCACACGCACACTCACACAACGCACACGCACACGCACACGCACACGCACACGCACACGCACACGCACACGCACACGCACACGCACACGCACACGCACACGCACACGCACACGCACACGCACACGCACACGCACACGCACACGCACACGCACACGCACACGCACACGCACACGCACACGCACACGCACACGCACACGCACACGCACACGACACGCACGCACCACACGCACACGCACGCCACCGCACGCACCACGACGCACCCACCGCACGACACGCACACCACGCCACGCCACCACCCACGCACGCACGCGCGCACGCGCACGCGCACGCGCACGCGCACGCGCACGCGCACGCGCACGCGCACGCGCACGCGCACGCACGCCACGCACGCGCACGCGCACGCGCAGCGCACGCACGCACGCGCACGCACACGCCACGCACGCACACACACACACACAACACACACACACACACACACACACACACACACGCATATACACACATACACACGCGCACGCGCATACGCCAAATGTTATTTTTGTGTTACAAATTTTAATCCGCGTCGATATCTAGAATTGTTGATACTTGTCTGGTATATAGGCGACAACTGTGAGAACGAACGAACGAAGTAATTATGTTCATTTGGCTTCTCTCTGTGACCAGTGTTCGTACGTTAATACATGCACGGATTTGTCAATTAATATCATCAGATTCGTACTTGAATCAAACGATAGCTAACTAAGTAGATTCTGTCTTAATTATGATATGTTTTACTTTTTTTCCTAGGCTGGTTATGGGTGATGTGTCATAAGAACCTACTGATATACTAACTACTTCATGTCGTGGATAATAACAACAGTATGGTCGTTTAAAGAATATGTTATGCCTTCCTCATTTCAACGTAAACATTATACAGTTCTGTCTTCCAGAATAGTTTACAGGCAACAACAACAATGTCCTTGAAGTCACTCGTGTGATTCAACAGTGTGGACCTTGAACGCTACAACGTTACACTGACAACTGTACTACGCCCAACGATCGCGCCTCTCATTTATAACGTAGATTGCACCATTAGCAGCTACAGCAGCTGGTCATGCTCTGGCCGCAAACAGACTGGTGAACCGCCGTCTCAACTCGCGACCAATCAGCTTTCGTTCCTCGTTCGCCGTCGCGATGGCGCTACTGTTCTCCTGCGCGCGCCGCGACAGGAAGGCGACGCATTCCTCCACGGGGCCGTAGTTGAGGAGCTTGTAAACCGGATATCCGGCATAACCTGGCACGTTCGATCAAAGTTATTTAATGAAACATCCAGTTATTGTATTCACATACACATATTTTTTCCAGTTTGAGAAGTGTCACCATAGGTTGTTGAAAGTAGAAAATCACTATAATGATGTCAAGAAGAAAAACAATAATTTTATATAATGAATCCGAATATGTATTCTATTTTTTTCTTAAATCATCGCCGGAACTACTTTCGTTGGTGTATTAGTGCGAGCTTACCCAGTGGCATTGTGATGTAATCGCGCATGCCGTGAAGCTGAGCAAATGAGATGGCGTTAGATGTGTCTAAGCCGCGATTAGATATTCTGAAAATGAAATAACAGGTAGCAAGTGTGTTGCGTCGATATACATCGTTCTGACATAATCAGTTACTGAATTAGACTGAATGATCTACATACTACTATTACATACATACCAGTACATAATGTTAGTAGGGACGCCTGATAAACACAAAATGATCCTTTAAACATAGTTTACTTTTAATGAAACAAAAGTGAATTGGTTCTTTAAAACGAGAAGACGCACACACAAGTCATCTCCACATATGTTGGTTTATATGAGATCGTTAGTTTTGGTATTATAAAAAAATATACTTTGAAGAAGCATGTTTACATAAACATATTTGGTCAAATGCATGTTTCTCCTAATAATCAAAAAGGCATAGGGCATACAATTACCCACTTTCAAACGTGTCTACAGAAAACAATTAGTCGCCAATAGAGTAACGCGTAGGTATATACTAACTGTCGAAGCACGTGACCCACGGTTGCCTCGTTGTGGGTGGCGATCACCACCTCCACTCTGCCTGGTCGAGTCTGGATATGACGTAGAAATTCGTCAGCAACTCGATGGTACATCGTCGTTGTAGACTCGTACGTGGGATTGGTTGGGTCCTCGTACCGGAGACTGACAGCTCTCTTCCGTTCCTGCGACAGACCGCCAACAATGTGTGTATGTGGGGTTAAATACATTAAAATTTATTTAAATACAAAAACTCTTGAGGGATACAAATACAATTATAAATACATTTACAGTACAGTGTGTATTATAATATTAATTACTTCTGGCGGTACAACTTTCAGCCCGCTATATTACCGGGAAGCGCTTCACAGGGGTCAAAACGCAACTGAAACCAATACATGCATCTCATAGGTAAGTGTGGACTCAGGCTTTAATGAATACTCTGTGAGACAACCTCACGAGGACTTTGCTCATGGTTCCTAACCATGACGTCATTCTAAACACGCGTATTTTGTCTGCTACCCGCTTTGTTTTCTTTCCGATCTTGCTTCTTGCCATTCAGTTAATTGCTTTCTGTGTATCAAGTAAAAACAACTCCATAACAATAATATATAAACTGTAGAAATGATTGGCCTCGCACACACGTTTGATTAGCCCATGATCAACATCACGTACAGATTAATGGATATACGTATACGTCAATGTTCTACCTCTATCAAGTAGGCGCCTCGAACAAGTTTCGCTGCAAGGCAGAAATCCTCTTTCCGGGAAAGCTTCAGGTCGCGAACAACTTTTTCGTGAGTACTCTGAGAAAATAATTTTTATAAGTCGATGGTTAGATCGATGAAGACATATTTATATTATTATTAGACCACACTGTGTCTCTTGGATATCTTATACGCCTGCAATGCGTCTCTCACATACCTTTAAGCAGTGCAAGTTTCTTCGTTACTGCCTGAAAATGCAGGCTTTTTTCTATTGGTACAACTTGTAAATAGGCCACACTTTAACTATATAATGAAGTTTGTTAAATCGGCAAAACTTGCAAGTAGTTGTCCATGTATAAGATGCATGTGTTCAAGAACTTTTTGTAAGTTGCACCGATACCAATCGTCTTTACACAGAGAGTTGTTCCGTTATTCCGTTAGACTTTTGCAAATGCACAGATGTTTATGTAACGAGAACAGTAATGTCCACGTGTAGGGAGAATGACACACAATTTAATATACTATTTTGCAATGGTTGGTAGCCATGTCGGTTCAACAACACCTTGAGGTAGCACTGATACGTGTGGAAGATGGCGGCGTGCTGTCTGCTGTATTTACGCATCAGGTCGAGGAGGAGTAAATCTATCGCCGGCTGCAGGTAGATCTGTTCTGCGTCCCACGCAAACACCACTCCGCGAGACTCGGCATGCTGAAGGGCAGGCAACAGACAGACAATTCATTGGACAACTACACCGCGAGTCACGTGTCACTGGCATCACGTGGTATCAGAGGAGATACTGATTTACTCTCTCGTACACGCTTACACGCAAACAAGTTATTGAGAAGATCATTTAAAAGATATGTAGCATTCGGTTTGGCTATCTGGAAATGATAGTTGATACCGAGACGAGATAATTTGCATTTGCTGTCATGCGGCAGATGGAAGTCAGATAGGTTGACGTCAAAATGGTGGTTGAAATGTAAAGGTAGACCTCAGCTGTGATGAGAGTCGCATGAAAATACATGAAAAGATATTTGGAGTGGGAGTGTGAATAAGACTCACACAGAAAAGTGCCTTGCTCTCGAATCTTGGCGTGGGTTTATACAAATACGTACGACTGGTAAGTAAATTAATGTTTCATTTCGTCGGCTGCTTACATTGCCTTAGTCAGAATTTACCTCTGCCAATACACACATTCGTTTCCAAACTTGATTCAGGTGGGTTTCCTCCGTGTCCGATAGTGTACTGGCGGACGCTTCGCCCTGATTCAGAATGCAATTGTCACCAATTTAATATACTGTTTTGTTTTAGTTAATGCAGTGAATGAATAATTATTTGCATTCCATAAAATGTATCATTGTTAAGTTGTGAGTTAAAATTGATATGGCTGGTAATGTGTTATATATTAATGTGCACGGCCAGATATACATTGTCATAATTACGCAATAGAAGTTACCTTATTAGTTTTTGTTTAATAAAAGTTGACACAAGTTGTTAATCAAGGAGCAACTGCCCTGAGATTATACAAAAACAACTTCACTTTCGTTTGGAATTGATGTGTTAAAACAAGAGGCAACAGAGATAGGTTTCTTAAATTAAACGTTCCCATCAAATTGACTAAAAGCTGTTGTCATGATGAAAACTTGTCTTACGGTAAACTGTGCGAGTTCCCGACTCTTTTTACATGTCAAATGAAAGGCAATATTCGTCGTCAGTGAGTCGTCCAATTCCTCTCTGCGGACAAGTATAATGAATTGACATAGACGTCGCAATGTTGAGAGTGTGATGTTTTATTTTCAGATACATCGTCTTTGTCATGTTTTGTTTTTATAATAGTGATATTGCATATCACTGGCATTGTCTGGCAATCACCTTGGTACAGGCCTTAGTACAGTCGAGTATAACCAAGCTAGAGCGAATACAGAAATATATAATTGTTATGCAAATAATAATTATATTGTTGCTTTGTTAGATGGAAAAATAGCAAAATATACGTTGTTAAGCAGAGCCTTTTGCAAACGTTCCACTTTACAAATATGACAGATAGGATGAATTCATTTATATTGCTTGTCTTAGTCACCCAAGAAATTACTGATTGTCCATGTATAATAATACACAATTGATCATATTATGACTGCGGCATTACTTACAAATGACGTATTGCTGGTGGTGAGACGAAACCGTTCGTTTTTTCCGCTTGATGCAAGATGTCATTAAGAAGTTCTACTAAAGAATCCCTCTTGGTAGGTTCGGTAGACGTTTGTCGGTAGGCGGCGCCCAAGATGGATGTATTAGTATTGATTAAGTCCGTCATGTGACGCTGCACACAATGCAAACAAGCAAGAGACCTGGCGACCACATATCGTATTCGCAGTATATAATTTAACATTTGAACGTAATAGTGCATCAGGTGTAATTTTTCGACTCGAATTTGTCAAATCTATTCGCCACCTGACAGTGTTTAACAATCAAATATAGAACCACCAGCCAACAACCAATTAACAACAAATCAACAACCAGTCATAACCAGTTATAACTACATGCAACTGTTGTCTAGAGTTACACAGTTTTTACAAATTGTCTAAATACACCCGTTAGTCAGCGTCAATGTTATTCTGTACTTTTGTTATCATTACTCAAGCAAACATGGAGTTCTTTGCCTTTGGCCATGATCAGGATTTCCTGATTGTCTGTCTACTTACCAGAACTTCTGGTTCAGCGATGAATGTCACCTTGGCTGCCGCCCACTGCCTCTGACTTGTTCCTGTTTCCTCAATAAGAACAACGACACAATAAATCTTTTAAATCAAACCGCAGCAATTACACGCGAAGTGAGCAAGACCCTTGATTACCACACAGCGAAACATAAAAATCGGCATAAAGGAAATCATGGAACCACGATTCATGCTAATGGGTGTCCCCTTCCCAACCTTCGACTGAATTACTGAAGATGTCATTCTTCCTGTGCGGCTTTGCTGAACCAAGCAGACTGCACCGAGACGAGGTGCGTGCATCCTCACTGGGTGCCTTCAGTGGCATCTTGTAGTTCCAGCACTTCCGTTTACTCTACCTCCTCTTCTACTTATCCAAAGCGCAGTACAGTGCCTTGATCCCAGTATTACACTTATTCAATATAGCTGCTAAAATGCTCAAAAAATCGGGCAAACTACAGCAAATTAATGTTGTTCGGGTAATTCTGATAGTTAACTGTTACTAGTGACTTATAAGATGCATTAACAGGAGCAACCAATTAAGCTGCGTACCGGACTTGGCGGCCACTTCTGCTGCCAAGTCAATCGAGTGACGGACAGCATCGAAGTTCGTCTGATAAACGTCCTTAACACGTCTCCTGCACGATAGACAATGAACAATTTACCTTATCATCACGATATATATATATATATATATATATATATATATATATATATATATATATATATATATCGTACACTCTATCCGTTTCAGACTATAATAATAATTACATACACCAATTTAACAAGATTTAACAAGATTGTCACCTAGAGAATCAAGACAAGATGGCAGGTGGACTAGGAAGTCCGTTGACGTATCGAGAGTCCAACCAATCTATGTAAGTGTACCCCGGTTTTCTTAGGTATATGTCGATTTTATTTTTAAATATATTAACACTATTAGCACCTACACAATCAGGTGATAATATGTTCAATGCATTTACTGTTCTTTGGGGAAATGAAAAATTTCTAATATCTATAGTCTACATTGCTTCTTTGCTAATTAAACTCCTTGTCCTCTAGTCCTTCTCTCTTCCTTAACCGAGAAAAATATGTTTGTCAATATTTTTATACCCATTCAATATTTTAAATACTTTTATCTGATCTCCTCTCAATCTTCTTCAGCTACGTGAAGTGACACCTCATGGAGTGAACCAAAGTTTGAAGGACAAGAAGAAGACTCGATTCCGAGCTGTCTCGATTGAGAGTGCGATGTTGTAGACACTGTGCCACGCTACCTAAATGTTAGTGGTCCGTGAAGAAGGAGGTAGGCCACAACTTACGTGGTCCCCGCTCCGCCCGCCCCGTGCACCTCGCTGGCGATGTAGGCCATCATGGCGTTCACTCCCCGACTCAGGTTCCTCTCGGCGACACCCAGAATGTCCCTGTCGTTGTCACCCGCCAGAAACTGACCGTAGATGGTCGGCTTCATCACCGCCCGGTACAGCACTCGGCCGAGAACTCGCCGAGTCCAGCCCAGGATCTGTCGCAGCCACAACGGACATCACGATGAGGTAATTACGATAATAATATAATAATAGTACTAATACAATTAATATAGTATAGCGCCCGAATCAACAACATTGCTTTCATACGATTTACGTGTATGTACAAATATTAGTTCAGATTAGATGATATATTAAAACAAAAACAAAAAGACCTATAACGAAATAGTAAAATAGAATAAAACATTCATTGCATTCTATATATATATATGTATATATATATATATATATATATATATATATATATATATATATATATATATATATATATATATATATATATATATATATATATGATAATATTAAACAAAAACTAAATAACAGCTAAATGTAAAAAATATATTCTCTTAAAATTATAAAAAATAATTGCATGACGTATGTGTTTTGTTGAAACTCCACATGATCATATCACAGATCAGCTGATCTAAAATGTGTGTCTTAAGAAATGTTTTGAACTTTGTCTTTAGCGTCCTGACACTGTCCGGCAGTCCATTCCACAGAGTGATTGCAGCTTCCTTAACACGGCGATCACCGTGAGTGACCGTCTGCGAAGCAGGTACTGACAATAGCCGCAAAGACGCAGATCTCAGGTGCCGATTTGATTGACACCGGGTCAATTGTTCCGCGAGATGACACGGTGCTTGTTCATGCTTCACAGTGTATACAAACATAAGCACGTTGTACGTCGGGCGCACACAGACCGGTAGTCAATGCATGGGCGATGATGAAAGTTCGTATGTACAGTAGTTGTTGATTTGATAATGGCAATGATAATGTAATGATGACGCGCCGTTGATGACAGCCGGTAACAATAATAAACGTTTAAATCGACAACGAATGGACAGTTTTGGTAATTACTCGAAACATGCCGTGATTTACTAATATCTCAAGACACACATTACATTTATGCTCGTCATTCAAATTAAGCAATAAAATCGTCTTGTGAAAACCAATAACAGCTTTCCTGTTTAAAACTCACACTATACCTTGACGATCTTGGAAACGAGAAAGTCGGACGAACAGAAACTGAATATGACGTATGCTCGGAACAATTCGGAAGTAGTCGTGTCTCGGTATGAATCCCGGAAGTTGCCGAAGTCTGGCGCGTGCTTCAGCTGTTCCTGAGTCCTGGCCCTAGTGCTGTCAACCGACAGTTCGCAGTTAGACAGCAGTCAAGAACACAAGAAGAAAAGTGCAACACCTGTAAATAACTACCCAAGACGTACCTTGAGGTATTTGTAGACGTTGGTTTGCGAACACAACTGGATAAGAAGAATTGTGGCAGTGAAGAGAGCGGATAAGAGAAGAATGAACGAATTGAGAGTGGAGGTTGGAGTGAAGGAAAGTTTTGAAAAAATGGTGAAGAGTATGTTGAAATGGAAGAATTTAAGATGAAAAACTGGAAAATAGAGCAGATGCCCAGAAAATGAAGGGGAAAAGGAGACGAGGAAGACAGAGAATGCGATGGGAGGACGGCGTTAAGAGAGGTCTGGAAAGAGTGGGAGGAGAATGGAGAACAAGAGGACAATATAGAAGGAATTGGAGACTGTTGATAGAGAATGTAGTGAGAAAAAGTGAGGAAAGAAAATTCCAAGAAAAACGCGATGACAACCATGGCCAATCTCGCCCCTGACGAGAGGGATGCCAAGAGGAGAACAAGTTGTAACCATCAGTCTGTTGTAACACCAAGATTACGCCAACTTCTGCAATCAGTGCATATATTTGTCATTGTCTATGCCATCTCTAATGTACTTTATGGATGACCTTCTTTGTGAGGTTCCTATCGACAGCCTTTGCAACTGGGACCATTCATCGTAAGTCGTTGGCCATACTGCGTGTGCTGTCTTCGTGATAAACATCTAAACCCAATGTGCATTGTCTTCCATAGAATCGAAACGATGCAGCGGTATTTTCATGGATAATGTCACCCCCCAACACGTGACTGTTTAGATAACCGTCTAAAAATTCAAAGCTGAAAATAGTGGATTATTTCTCTCTTCTCATTGCAGTTGACCCAGGACTGTTTCTTTCTTCTGATTGTAACAGACGCTGACTCGCCTTTTGTGCAATTATTTTGTATAACACGCGAATGGTCGTTGCTACGATACGAGACAAGGTGTCGGGAATTGCACGCTGGGAATATAATTTGTGGTAGTGAAGTAACCTTATGTTTACACTTTGCTACCAATAACTTGCTCTTGCATACGGTTACAGTAGCCAATGAAACACTGCTATTGAACGGTAAAAGTATTACTTACCTGTAGACGCAACAGGCGTGTGCAGTCGGATCATCTTGAACCGAGGCTGCGACGTTGAAGAGAGCGCCACCTGGACGACACTAGTGGCAGAGTGGATCCGTTTATTATAGCTATGATCATATATATATGTATTATATATATATATATATATATATATATATATATATATATATATATATATATATAATATATATATATATATATATATATATATATACATATCATATACATACATATACATATCATATACATATATATCATATAATATATATATATATATATATATATATATATATATATATATATATATATATATATATATATATATATAATAAACACTACTTTATCATTTTTGTTTTATTTAATGACGTTCTAGAGTCACGTGACTTATGCTTATATGTCAGTGCATTTCAAGAAGATACTCTAAAGCTTTAGTCGCCATCGAGAGGAAACCCAGTTTTACTTTATAACCGCCTCTACGAACACAGTTTTACGTACGTAGTAATGATGCTCGTGACGCCAGGGGGAGTGGCCCAGAGGTGAACGCAGCCGATGACCACATGACGTCACAGAAGTGCGAAAGCGCAGTAACCGACATAAACATGGAAGGTTCGACGGCATCGCGTCTGGACAGAGCAGGCGACAACGATTGATTATGTGTGGTTTTGGGGCCCACTTCACTAACTTTGTTAAGTGCGATTTTGCTCTTTAACAGTGATCTTGTGTACATGGAAAATGGCAACACCATGACCCGCCAGCAGAACTTTGTCACTGGTGTGTCATGGAAATAGTATCCATGGAACTATGGCAATGAATATTTGGGTTTTGAAAAAAATTATGTCCTCAAGAGCTCTTTCTTTTAGTGAAACGGTCCCCTGATTATTGTAGTGGCGTCTCGTTGTGGCTATGGCGTATTCTGGTCGGTTTGGTGACTCTACAAGACACACTGACGGCGGAATGAAATCAATAATATTTCAGCTTCACTCCCCTGTCGTATCATGGCATGGGAAGACGGGTGGGGTGCACTTTGGTGACAATTGTTCTGGCGATGTTAAAACTTGCAGCTGCTGAAACTCCCTAAAGTCATCGATTTCCACTGCACCTCTTTGGGATCACTAAAACCCCACCTACAAGCATTTTCTGCCCCACAAAATGCTAACCCATTTATTCAAACATATTTATATGAAACATGTCAATATATTCGGGGAAACAAACCTGACCTGACCGGGCAAACGTAGCAGAGTTGGCCAAATATTGGCGATGAACTGACAAATACGGCCTTTATTGGTGGTGCCTGTTCGCCGTTATAATTACTGCACCAGGTCCAGGGCTCCCGTGGTGCCTGGTGCACCAGGGAATGATATATAGAAGTAGTTAAGTATATTAAAACTATCAATATGAACCAACTATTGTGTAGTTCTACGACGATTCTCAACGCTCATATCTACATACAAGTGTGTTACTCACGTAGTGAAGCCTAATGACGGGTTCCGTGTCTTCAAGAAGGCGGTGCAGCGGACGAGGAGGCTAATGTCACAAGAACGGCGTCAACAAACAAGCTACGACCTCATTTGGCCGATGACTTGCTCAGGCTCAGGCTCTAGTGATATGCTTTACATGTGACAAGTAGCGTGGCCTGTAGTGTCATCGCCGACGTCCAAAGATCACGACGGTTCATTTTAGGTACCAGCTGTTGTCACACTTCAAAACAGTTCATATGGCCACTTACTATATTTAGTCAAAATTCGTGTCCATATTCGTGTAATCTATATTGGGTATACCCGTATAATGTAACATTAGAATTTAAATCAGTTTAGGAACAGAAATGGTCGTTTGAGGTTGTTCATGCATGGGGCATGGGGCATGGGGCATGGGGCATGGGGCATGGGGCATGGGGCATGGGGCATGGGGCATGGGGGCATGGGGCATGGGGCATGGGGCATGGGGCATGGGGCATGGGGCATGGGGCATGGGGCATCATGGGGCATGGGCATGGGGCATGGGGCATGGGGCATGGGGCATGGGGCATGGGGCATGGGGCATGGGGCATGGGGCATGGGGCATGGGGCATGGGGCATGGGGCATGGGGCATGGGGCATGGGGCATGGGGCATGGGGCATGGGGCATGGGGCATGGGGCATGGGGCATGGGGCATGGGGCATGGGGCATGGGGCATGGGGCATGGGGCATGGGGCATGGGGCATGGGGCATGGGAGGCATGGGGCAGGAGGCAGGAGGCAGGAGGCAGGAGGCAGGAGGCAGGAGGCAGGAGGCAGGTAGGGCATGGGAGGCAGGAGAGGCAGGAGAGGCAGGAGAGGCAGGAGAGGCAGGAGAGGCAGGAGAGGCAGGAGAGGCAGGAGAGGCAGGAGAGGCAGGAGGAGGCAGGAGGCAGGGCGCAGGGGCAGGGAGGCAGGCAGGAGGCAGGAGGCAGGAGGGCAGGAGGCAGGAGGCAGGGCAGGGGCAGGCAGGCAGGGGCAGGAGGCAGGAGGCAGGAGGCAGGAGGCAGGAGGCAGGAGGCAGGAGGCAGGAGGCAGGAGGCAGGAGGCAGGAGGCAGGAGAGGCAGGAGGCAGAGAGAGGCAGGAGCAGGCAGAGGCAGAGGCGGAGGCAGGAGGCAGGAGCAGGAGGCAGGAGAGGAGGAGGCGAGAGGAGGGGCAGGAGAGAGAGGAGGGCAGGAGGCAGGAGGAGGAGGAGGCAGGAGGCAGGGAGGCAGGAGGCAGGAGGCAGGAGGCAGGAGGCAGGAGGCAGGAGGAGGGCGAGGGGAGGCAGGAGGCAGAGGCGAGGCAGGAGGCAGGAGGCAGGAGGCAGGAGGCGAGGGAGGCAGGGAGGAGCAGGAGGCAGGAGGCAGGAGGCAGGAGGCAGGAGGCAGGAGGCAGGAGGCAGGAGGCAGGAGGCAGGAGGCAGGAGGCAGGAGGCAGGAGGCAGGAGGCAGGAGGCAGGAGGCAGGAGGCAGGAGGCAGGAGGCAGGAGGCAGGAGGCAGGAGGCAGGAGGCAGGAGGCAGGAGGCAGGAGGCAGGCAGGCAGGCAGGCAGGAAGGCAGGCAGGCAGGCAGGCAGGAAGGCAGGCAGGCAGGCAGGCTGGCAGGCTTGCAGGCTGGCAGGCTGGCAGGCTGGCAGGTTGGCAGGCTGGCAGGTAGGTATGCAGACAATACACAGAGACAAGTATACAGACAACAGTTTTTATATTAATTGATAGGTCACACATGCGATGCGGAAAGTATCAGCTATGTTTGTATATCAAAGGTCAATTATACGGCATTTGAAAAGAGAATGTGTTTTAAGTACACCTATTTTGATCACCAGAAATTGTCGTATAACAAACAGGTTACAACAACGCAAATTACGATCTATAAGCGGTGATCGTTTAATTGATAATATACAGATACATGATATCCGGATAATACAATACTTTTTTATTTTGGAACATCAGCTCCTGACGTTCAAATCGATCTATATTGATCCTGAACTTGCTAATTAAATTCTAGCATAGCAATCTCGAACACCGTTTAATGCCAATATCAACATTCATTCGTCAAACGTGTCGTAATTGTATATGTAATAAAAAAAATTAAAACATAAAATACATTTAGTAAAATGTGTTCCTCAACCAATAAAATACGCATGAAAATTCGGTCCACCACCAAAGAAAATCATTATTGTTACAAAACATATTTGTCAGTGTGCTCGGTCATTCTTTCTATATTCCATTCTTTCAGTTGTTCGTCCGTCCGTCCGTCCGTCCGTCCGTCCGTCCGTCCGTCCGTCCGTCCGTCCGTCCGTCCGTCCGTCCGTCCGTCCGTCCGTCCGTCCGTCCGTCCGTCCGTCCGTCCGTCCGTCGTCCGTCCGTCCGTCCGTCCGTCCGTCCGTCCGTCCGTCCGTCCGTCCGTCCGTCCGTCCGTCCGTCCGTCCGTCCGTCCGTCCGTCCGTCCGTCCGTCCGTCCGTCCGTCCGTCCGTCCGTCCGTCCGTCCGTCCGTCCGTCCGTCCGTCCGTCCGTCCGTCCGTCCGTCCGTCCGTCCGTCCGTCCGTCCGTCCGTCCGTCCGTCCGTCTGTCCGTCCGTCCGTCCGTCGTCCGTCCGTCCGTCCGTCCGTCCGTCCGTCCGTCCGTCCGTCCGTCCGTCCGTCCGTCCGTCCGTCCGTCCGTCCGTCCGTCCGTCCGTCGTCCGTCCGTCCGTCCGTCGTCCGTCCGTCCGTCCGTCCGTCCGTCCGTCCGTCCGTCCGTCCGTCCGTCCGTCCGTCCGTCCGTCCGTCCGTCCGTCCGTCCGTCCGTCCGTCCGTCCGTCCGTCCGTCCGTCCGTCCGTCCGTCCGTCCGTCCGTCCGTCCGTCCGTCCCTATATGTATGTGAGGGGGTAACTCATGGGTGTATGTGTGCGTATGTGTGTGAATGAAGGCCTACATTAGGAATGTAAGTGTATCTACGAGGTAATACTATTAAATCTTTATAAGTATCGATGTACCTATAGGAACACGATCAACGTTGTGACCGACGATTTTCTCTCTTCTTGAAACTTGTTTACCATTTGCATACGTAATAAGTGTTCCCCTCAAAAACTATAATCACATCTGAACTAGTTACACTGTTCGAGGCTGTGTATAACACGTCTTCATTCGTCAGTAAGCCCTGATGTGTCTTATTGGCGGAATAATCAGCAACGTGTAATAATACACCCCTTGATGAGCAGCGCCATCTTACGGCGCAGCAGTCGGTCTAGAAAGTGGTACTTTATTGCGCCTCCAGATGTCGCCACTGGTGAACCGGCGCCGGAGTTCACGTGCGAGCATGCGTCGTTCTTTGTCAGCGGTGGGAATGGCGGACCTGGCGGAAGAATCCCCAACTTACACAAGTACTCGTGGTGTTTTACAGAACTTCAACTAACTTAGCGAGAAATGTGTTTTTGCAATTTAATATATTTAGAATACATAGTTTCGCTTAATAATTTATTATATTTGACATACAGAAAGGTTTGCAGTTGATGTTGCCAACTTGATAATTTGGTATATGTATTTACATTAAAAATACCGAATAAATCAAGTTAATTATTGTCGTGCTACTGACACATGTAGAACCCATATTGTATGTCAGGAATATGGTGCGCATCATCTTAGTTAAATGGCTTATTTATTTTGTTATGTGTATATAAAAAACGGGGGTATAGGGCAAACAGATCACTACATGCTGTTGGCGTTAGTATATCAACCTTGTTACAGCAGCGTAAATTAATTATGTTACATGGAGCACTATAATATCAGAACTGTTCTGTTTAATGACACTTTCAGATGTATGTAAGATATATGCCCAGGACATAAGTATTTTTCACAATATGAATATATATGTGTGTATATATATATATATATATATATATATATATATATATATATATGTGTGTTATATATATATATATATATATATATATATATATATATATATATATATATATATATATATATGTGTGTGTATATATATATATATGTGTTATATATATATATGTGTGTATATATATATATGTGTGTATATATATATATATATATATATATATATATATATATATATATATATATAAAACCTACTTGTTTTCGAGGGCTCGCCTCGACAAGTAGGCTACGCACTCTTCCACGGACCCGTAATGAAGCAGCTTGACCGCAGGAAGACCAGCCTTACCTGCCACGAACAAGTGGTGTATGTTATATGTCTAGTTAATGACACAATGTAGAATGTGTATGAACAACACTAACCTTTTCGGTAGGGACGGGACAGTTAGGTAGAAAGGTCAATTAACTACATTGCAAGTAAATGGTGTAAGACCACTATAAGGTGCTCATCCGCCATTCCCCATGATGTTTTCGTGCAGCGTGGCATCACAGCTGTCAAATTACGACAGCTGTCAGTCGGTGCATTTCTGCGTATTAATACAGTTGTCATTTTGCTTGGTCATGTAATCAGGGGCAATCCGTGGGTGGTTCAAGCAGAAATGGAGGGGTGTAATGTTTGAAAGAAGTTTGTGTGAGGCTGAGGTATTAACAGTTCACGAATTTTTCACAGAACTTCTGTCTATGGAGGGTAAATATGCTGTGAAATTGTCAATAACAGAGCTAATCAAGATTAGTAGGAAATTAAGGAAACGTTATAATGGTCGCCTATGGAAAATGGAAATGTGGTCTGACTCCAAATCATAGAATGTGCCAGTCATACCTATGAACCTTTGTTTGTCTGTTGTTTGAAGTACTTATTTATATTATGAACAAAAGTCATAATCTGAAGAGGTGTCATCTGTGACGTCATAAGTAAGTACTACTCGCCTAGTGTGAATGC
Organism: Ridgeia piscesae; assembly: GCA_025642075.2. NCBI lineage: Eukaryota > Metazoa > Annelida > Polychaeta > Sabellida > Siboglinidae > Ridgeia > Ridgeia piscesae. The sequence goes on along the minus strand of JAODUO010000082.1, from coordinate 272,993 downwards.
AATGTGGTCCCGCATGCCGAGTAGTTGCGCAAACGTCATGACGTCACCTTTGGCTGATATCCCGCGCTTCTCCATTCTGAAATGAATGTGGCATTCGAGACTTGTAGTCAGAGAAGCGCTTATTTGATGGCAATTTAACTTTTGCAAAATGAATAGTTTTAACATAATTCCTCTTGGAAAAAGCAGTTCTTAGAAAAATACGTAATGTATTATATATATATATATATATATATATATATATATATATATATATATGTGTTAAATAAATACATTTTATTCATCAAATGATATTACATTTCATTATTGTTATGTTACCTCGCTCCCCCCCCGCCCGCCCCCGCCCCCCGCCCGCCCGCCCGCCCGCCCGCCCGCCCGTCCGTCCGTCCGTCCATCCATCTTTTCATCCATTCAAATTAGTTTTTTATCAATCAGGTGCCATTAATTTTTGCCAGTGGCATATTTGAGGGGCATTGGACCACATACCCCCGGCTTTGTATTTTTTGTAATAACGTATTGCGCCACTACATAGCAAAGTAACCCCATATTCCCGACACCCTAATAATGCTACTGGTCTTCGTATGCAAGTAAAGCTTACGTGTCGACTACGAATCTGACGGTGTCCTCGTTGTGGGTGGCAAAGGTCACGTGCACGGTGCCACGTGACCGCCGCTGAATGTCATCGAGCAGCCGATTGGCTACGCGTTGATAGCTGGCCGTGGTGGCATCGTAGTCGGGGTTCACAGGATCTACGTCACCGTTCTGTTCTGCCAGTCGCCGCTCCTGCACCAATCACAATAAAAGAAACTAGGTCATAGGTCAAACCTACCCGTGGAGCAACAAATACAGGACAACACTTGTCATTTTACGGTATTTCGAATATGCAAACGGAAATCCACCTGGGCCCAGTTTCATGGAGCGTACTTAAGACGTCGTAGCGGGCGATAGCCCGTCGAAAGCCTAAAACGTCGTAAAGTTACGCTAGTTGCGTTTCACGAGTCTGCTCTATAGTTGCACTTAGCCGCACCATGTATTTAGTAGGCGTAACTTTACGCTAGTTGAAATATTTACGGTATGCTCCCTATTGAAATATGTACGGTATGCTCCCGACACGCCCACTGTCAACATAATTATTTTTAATGTTTACACTGGATATCCTTTACATTCATCATAGCTTCCCATTTTCTATACAAACGACAAAGGTGGCAGCTAGAAGGAAAAAGGTTGTTTAGACACAGCACAAATACAGGGATTCCCACAGCGACCTAACTAGGTCAATACTACGTTGATTTAGCTGCGCGAATGCTAAATTCAAATTGGTCTCATGAAACCGGCCGTAAGCTGCATTGACTATTCGTTGTTAGCTGCGACCAGTAGACCGCATGATTGTACGTAAAGTTACAGTCGGCTTTATGAAACTGGGCCCTGGATAGGTCATATACTCCGAAAAGACGCAACTAGTTACAAGACAAGCACTAGAATGGAATTATAAATGAAAAAGAAGGCCTATCCACTTTAAAAAAGCTGGAGAAGATCAACAACTGAGAATTTACGAAGATCGATACCACCACGAATAAACTAAATACAACGCCAAGCAGTGAGTGCGACGGAGAAAGACCGTTTCAGCTCTGTGCTACAATCAGAGCGTAGAGGGAAAGTTAAGTATTTCGAACGTACACACGTTCGCATGACCATTTTATAGCTACTATTATGAACTGCATCAAGCAGATCAAAATTGAATATAGACAGGTTAGTATGGTGGCCAAGAATCCTCCAAGTGCACCCTTGAAGCTCGCTAAAATTAGTTCCATTCGCGGTGGTATGACCCGAAACTTCGCCATCACGACTCCACGGTGGCGCTGTGTGGCCATTGCATCGGAAGAAAGCAAGTTCTGTCGGAAATGTTTCACTCCCCAACGCCATACCTTTTTGTAACATAAAGGGGCCGGGTCCAATGGTCTAATGGTCTAGGGCGTATAATTGGGCACTTTAAAAAAGGCATTAGAGCACGCCAAATTACGATCGTCTAAGGATCCTGGATCCATGTCGATAAAATATTGTTCAACAGTGGCGCCACCTTGGGGATTGTTGACAACTACACGTTTCCACGTCAACATCTGTCGGAAACACACGTCACAATCACCTTATGTTTTATGTTTTGTTACCATTGTGAAAAATCGTTGGCTCTGCAGATGTCGTGTACTTGCACATTGCAATTCCAGTTGCTATAACTACACTATAACACATATGTTTCTCATAATAGGTTAATTTAAAATAAACAATGCTATGACTCTATACGCGCCGTATGCCGAGAATTGACGAGACACTTAGCGAGAAGTGACGTCACTGTAGTTGCGAATCAATTGCATACACTGTAATCCTTGCAAAGGTAATAATCAACATATAAAATGACTGGGCGGTGCAATGAAAAACGTATTCCACACCCCGAATGACCAATCCTACTTGCGACGTCACAAATTGATCGATACTGGCGTTCTGTTCGACTTGGCGTATAACGATACAGTGATAGGCTAATATGCAATTCAAAAATCATTCGGTACACATGAATTTGTGCAATACATTTTATGTGGTGTCATTATTGTCAATGTACAATATCTTACTACAACACCGGCTGACACACGTGACACCGCAGCCATATTAAACGTCAATACACACACCAAAGAACAGACCGTGGTGTGGAGTCAGCCAGTATCCAGGTAGATACAATAAACTCACCTCGTCCAGGTAACCATCCAGGTAGATACAATGAACTCACCTCGTCCAGGTAAGCATCCAGTTATATAAAGTAAACTTACCTCGTCCAGGTATGCATCCAGGTATATAAAATAAACTCACCTCGTCCAGGTAAGAATCCAGATATATAAAATAAACTCACCTCGTGCAGGTAATAAGCATCCAGGTATATAAAATAAACTCACCTCGTGCAGGTAAGCATCCAGGTATATAAAATAAACTCACCTCGTCCAGGTATTAAGCATCCAGGTATATAAAATAAACTCACCTCGTGCAGGTAAGCATCCAGGTATATAAAATAAACTCACCTCGTCCAGTTAAGCATCCAGGTATATACAATAAAGTCACCTCGTCCAGGTAAACATCCAGGTATATACAATAAAGTCACCTCGTCCAGGTAAACATCCAGGTATATAAAATAAACTCACCTCGTCCAGGTAAGAATCCAGATATATAAAATAAACTCACCTCGTGCAGGTAAGCATCCAGGTATATAAAATAAACTCACCTCGTCCAGGTAAGAATCCAGATATATAAAATAAACTCACCTCGTCCAGGTAAGAATCCAGATATATAAAATAAACTCACCTCGTCCAGGTAAACATCCAGGTATATAAAATAAACTCACCTCGTCCAGGTAAGAATCCAGATATATAAAATAAACTCACCTCGTGCAGGTAAGCATCCAGGTATATAAAATAAACTCACCTCGTCCAGGTAAGAATCCAGATATATAAAATAAACTCACCTCGTGCAGGTAAGCATCCAGGTATATAAAATAAACTCACCTCGTCCAGTTAAGCATCCAGGTATATACAATAAACTCACCTCGTCCATGTAAGCATCCAGGTATATAAAATAAACTCACCTCGTGCAGGTAAGCATACAGGTATATAAAATAAACTCACCTCGTCCAGTTAAGCATCCAGGTATATACAATAAAGTCACCTCGTCCAGGTAAACATCCAGGTGTATAAAATAAACTCACCTCGTCCAGGTAAGAATCCAGATATATAAAATAAACTCACCTCGTGCAGGTAAGCATCCAGGTATATAAAATAAACTCACCTCGTGCAGGTAAACATCCAGGTATATAAAATAAACTCACCTCGTCCAGGTACGCACCGCGAACTACCTTCGCCGCGAAACAAAATCCTTCCTTTTCCGAAATTTCAAGATCACGACTGATGACGTCGTATGTTCGCTGGAATACAATTGAAATTACGCATATAGATATGAAGGTGAATAATTCAAAACACTTCAATAATCGTTGCGCGCGAGATCAGTAGTAAACCGAATAATGTTCACGGATCTTCGGTGATATTCCGTCAGGTTTGCATTGCGTACTCTTTATGTGCGTCTGTTCTCATTAAAAACAAATGATCAGATTTACAATTCGGCTGCGGCAAAAGAAACTTGCAAATATAATTGTGTTTTGATTAATCCTGCTTAGAAACTGTTCCAGTGTAAATATAAAATGTGTGACCGATATCGAAGATATTCACTAAGACTTAAAATAATATGTAGCACGCACGCAAGCCAGTGGTGTATCAAGGATGTCGAAAATGGGGGGAAATGTTCCAGCACGTAAACGTTTGATTAATTTGTCACGTAGTGGCACAATACGTTAATTAAAATGTAATAATTTTAATTTTTAAGGAAGTAAACCTGGAATTGCCAAGACGGAGTGAAAGAGAAGCTTATAGTGTATGTTGTAGTGTGTGTTTGTGTGTGTGTGTGTGTGTGTGTGTGTGTGTGTGTGTGTGTGTGTGTGTGTGTGTGTGTGTGTGTGTGTGTGTGTGTGTGTGTGTGTGTGTGTGTGTGTGTGTGTGTGTGTGTGTGTGTGTGTGTGCTTGCGTGCGTGCGTGCTGCTGCGTGCGTCGTGCGTGCGTGCGTGCGTGCGTGCGTGCGTGTGTTCGTGCGTGCGTGTACCTTCAGGTAGCACTGGTAGGTGTTCTGTACGACTGGCCGCTCGCTGTTGAACACACGCATAGAGTCGAGCACCAACACCCCGATGGCGGTCTGTAGATACGTTTGTTCCGCGTCCCACCCCAGCATCACGTGACTGGCCCGGGCGTGCTGCAGTCACACGTCAAGTAACTGATGTTAGAAGAACCTTTTCTAGGTAAGTATTGCCATTTGCTGGGCAACAGTAATACAACTGGACCACGTCTAATTAGGAATACTACATTTCAAGTGTTCAATGTTGGACAAAAGCAAATGGCAAGAATCGAAACTATATATTTTCTCAAATGTTGGCGCAGTTCAGCATTAAAATTCATAAAATTTTCTGCAAGAGTTTTCATTCGTTAATACCACTGATACTATTTCAATTCAAACAGACACGCCCACGCCCACGTGCACAGACACACACACGCAGACGCACACATACACGCACATGCACGCGCATACATACACATACACGTACACGTACACGTACACGTACACGTACACGTACACGTACACGTACACGTACACGTACACGTACACGTACACGTACACGTACACGTACACGTACACGTACACGTACACGTACACGTACACGTACACGTACACGTACACGTACACGTACACGTACACGTACACGTACACGACACGCACACGTACACGCACACGCACACGCACACGCACACGCACACGCACACGCACACGCACACGCACACGCACACGTACACGCACACGCACACGTACACGTACACGTACACGTACACGCACACGACACGCACACGACACGCACACGCACACGACACGCACACGACACGCACACACACACGACACGCACACGCACACGACACGACACGACACGCACACGCACACGCACACGCACACGCACACGCACACGCACACGACACGCACACGCACACGCACACGCACACGCACACACACGACACGCACACGACACGCACACGCACACGACACGACACGCACACACACCACACGCACAGCACACGCACACGCACACGCACACCACACCACCCCACAGCACACGCACACGCACACGACACGCACACGCACACACACGCACACGACACGCACACCACACACACGCACACGCACACGCACACGACACGCACACCACACGCACACGCACACGCACACAGCACACGCACACAGCACACCACACGCACACGCACACGCACACGCACACGCACACGCACACGCAACGCTACTTATCTGCATTCACGCACACGCTCACGCCACGCCACGCACAGCACAGGGCCACGCACACGCACACGCACAGCCACGCACACGCCACACGCACACGCACACGCACACGCACACGCACACGCACACGCACACGCACACGCACACGCACACGCACACGCACACGCACACGCACACGCACACGCACACGCACACGCACACGCACACGCACACGCACACGCACACGCACACGCACACGCACACGCACACGCACACCTTCACACACACACACACACGCACACACACACACGCGCACACACACAGACACACACACGCACACACACACAGACACACACACACACACACACACACACACACACACACACACACACACACACACACACACACACACACACACAAACACACACACAGACGGTGTATTATAAAAAAACTCTCTCACCTCTGCGAGTTGATTCATCTGAGACCAGAGTTTCTTGATTTCTTTGTAGTCGTCTTTCCCCAGGGTCGAGAAGCGACGGTCCTGGAGGAAAAAGTCACATGGTCACGTCAGGCCAATATTACTACGTTTCTACCCAATAACCCCGTCGTGGAAGCCATCCGAGCAGGTCTTAGCTACCAGACGTAGTTAAGAACACATTTATATCAACGTCGGTTGTTGTATATAGCACATACTGTACTACTTATCTTCATTTTAAATTATAATGCTATCAATACTGGTTTGATGCAGTGATTCCGAGTTTTGAGTTCGAGTTTTGCAACAGACATGTGGGTGTCGCCTTAAAACTAAACATAATTTATTTAGATATCAGAGGATCAGGTACGCCTACACACACACAAATGACCAGTGGAACCTAGGCATTAGGGTCACCCAGAGGACAAGGCAAAAGTGACCGTAATAGCGAGGCCGCCCCAATACTGAATCTGTGGATTTAACAATCAGGAGAATATGGAATATTGCTGCATGTGATTGTAATAGCATTGCATAATAAGCAATGCATTGCTGATATCTAGTACAGTGTATAATTGGGACTATTTCCCGATACAGCTACAGTTGTGTTTTTTCCTTAGTATAATGAACGTATACAAATAGAAAATGTTCACTATAAAACATGATGTAAATTAAATGGATTTAATCAAAACTTAATTTATGTACGCAACTGTATGTACACAGAACAAACGGCATCTCTCTCCACGGAGCAAGGAATCCTCTACTGCAAGTCACTGGTTCCCTCCAGTCCTGTATTCATGGTTGTTTGTAAATACATCCTCCATAAGAGAGCTGCCTTAATGTGACCTATATCCGTCGTGTCCCTTTTACTGGTGGTTCACGACGGAAAACATGTCGGTGCTCAACTCTGTTAGATAAATAACGATAACGAGTCAGGCACGTAATCATTGACAAACTCCAGTTAACGTCAAGACAGACTAAGTGTTGCGTTTATCTGGAGATTCTAGGGTAGGGGCGTAAGTGTCCCTGTTGTCGGGGAGCGCCAGTTGTCGAATCGCTTTATTTTAAAACGAATGAGATCCGATAATAAACGATATAAATGTGATTTGCGGCAAACAGCGTAAACCCTAGCATCTCTTCGTTCGTTCTATAATTTAATGTCGACACCCGGCAAATAATATGTGTGTCGTTGTGACATCAGTTGTAAAAAAATACGAACGCAACTGTCTAAACGCGCGATACAGGTTGCCATTGGTAGGAAGTCCCGAAAGTGTCCGTGTTTTTATTAGTTAACTTTCCAGTATAAACATAGGGATATTTTGGATACATAGCTATCACATTTGGTGCATTTACATGTAAGGGCAGTACCGGTTACTGCCAAGGTTATTAATTGGTTTCGTTGTACGTTTATTGTACATTCGAGATGTAATGCATCAAAACATGAACCCCTAAGTTATTTCTCTGCTACATTTGTCTAGACAAACTCTGCATAACGTGGGTGTTATGTGCGCAACAAGCCGATATATAACTGTGTTTATGTGAATCATGTTGAACTTGCTTCCACGTGGGTGATTATACGCAGCCGAATTATAATGAATACTCGCGCACGCGCAGTGAACCACTCAATGACGGTTGACGTTAAACACATTGAATTTGTTAGATAAAACTGAAGCGGGGCGAACTGAACCAAATGTCTAGATATTAAAAATGTGAATAATTTTCTGAAAGGTGTGTAAATTACGATTTCGCATCATCGCGTTACAAGTAAGAATGCGGACATCCAATTAAAGACAAGGACTAAACTGTGCACATAAATATCACGCGTATATGAAATGCCAATTAAGCATTCCCGGGTCGTGACTTTCGCTGGATGGAAATAACCTACATGTTGAAAACAATTCACTGGAACATTTAACAAATCGCAAACATACACACCGACTATCGATCGTACGCAACAATTTTACTTTTGACGTCATCAAACTCACTCGCGAGACATGCTTCTACTGTTGTTCAACTAACCGCGCCTGACATTGTCTTTCATCGTCTGTTACTTTCCGCTACAACGCGCCAAACGGATTCCCTAAGAAATGTTCACATGGAGTGTGTTTATTCGGCGGATTTGTTCAAGTCGACTGTTACGTAATTCGGGCACTGTCACTGACACAGGTCGAGGTAGCGCTTGGTAATTGTACGTAACGTCAGTTATACATGCCGCCGTGTATACACGTCATAGATATTAAAAACATTATTTGTTTGTTTAAACTTTCACACACGCACACAACACATACACACACACACACACACACACACACACACACACACACACAAAAACACACACACAACACATATATATATATATATATATATATATATATATATATATATATATATATATATATATATATATATATATATATATATATATATATAACCTACGCAACTGGAAATGTTCACAATTTCAATAAAACGATGTTTACTGTATAACTCAGACCACCAGCATATAGGACATACAGTCTTTCTTAAACAATAAATGCCTCAATGAATGTTCAATATTATCAAGCACGCCTTATCTATACTATTCAACACATTAATGCCAAAGGACATTGCGTTTGATAGATCCTCGTTCGTTGTTATGAAGGCATATCTTGTCGTCGAAATGTTGTTGACATTACAGCTCGTTCTTTCCACAAGCAGACTCTTGCGTAGCGTTTACGTCGCGAACGTTCGTTGTTGATGTTATTTTAACGGGTTATTATTAGGCGAGTGGCGTTGTTTCACTTCACTCGCACTCCTTGCAATTGTCTGTGTTTAGATTGTCGCAGTTAATGGTGTTCCGGTAAGTACTTTGGAGTGGTTTTAGCTGGTTCTGCCTCTGGTAGATGTTGCTGTCGCCACTAGTTCGGAAATACGTTGTACCGTAACTAGACCACCTCGCAACATGCCAGCAACATTAGGAAGGTCTTATCATGATGATCTACTTAGCGGTAAATAATGAGAAATGTTTCATCATGTTAACCTTATTATTACCAAAATATATATTTTTCATTTAATTAATATGCTGTAGCCGAGGTTGTTATGTCAGTGAGTACGAAATGCCAATTACCGAGTGCATGTATTCAAGTACACGCAATTAACTGGAACATTGGGCTGGTGATACAAATAAAGTAACGTATATAACCATATACGTAGCATACCCAGATCGCAGCATTATAGGATACACAAACTCCGAGAACAATGCTCTCACAGTCACTAACACGTGTTTGTTGGTGCAAATAAGTATTAATATCATTATATACCTGGTGTATACCATTACTATGTGTATTAGCAGTTCTTCTTAATTGACCACTATATCTGTTTACCTTTGCGAGTGTCTTCATCTCTGTGTTTCTAGACAGTTGGAGGTGGAAGGCCAAATTGTTTGTTAGAGTAAGCAATCGCGACTCATCCCTGTCGAAAACACGAAAGTCAAATTACATACAATATAAATGGACCTGAAACGCCATCACCTTGTTACCGCAAAACACGGAATACATTTTACTCAAATGATTGATTATATGTACAATTCTTGGCAATATTTTCAGTAGACAACGAAGAACGGCATCGTGTGATAATACGATTTAATTACAAAACTAAAATGATTTAATGTTAATGTTTGGTTATTGTCAAATCATGTAAATGATCCCCAAAAAAGCATAACTGTTAGTGTAAATAATGTTTACTGGGTATGACTGTTATATTTTATAGTTGCGTTCTGAATTCAGCAACTGTTTTAGCTGTAAAGAAGTGTCTACATCTTGAGCAATATTTCCTCATTCCACGATACTTACTATTTGCTATCATCTGTCACTTTGTCGTTTCACATGTTATTCGATAAATTATGCTTTTTCAAAATTACCTGTAGCCAAGTGTCGCCACCAGAATAATAAATCCATAATTATCTGTATTTTTCGCAATTGTTTTTTGTATTGAATTTATATGCAATTGATGTGTGGAGCACGTTGAATCAGTGGAAGCGTAAATTTACAAGACGCCCGACATCATAATGTAACGTGTTTACATTGTCCCAATTTGCCTCGGAAAACATCCGTACATGAAGACTACTTCTTGTCTAATGAAAGACAGCCTCTTGCCTGTTGGAAGGTAACACACGCCCGGCTCCCGTGTCTACTCACGTGTCAACGGGACTTCGTAGCGGTATTTCAGCGAACTCTCCCGTGTAGTCGCTGTTGGCGGCCATCTTGCCAATTTGCTCCAGCGCTTGGAATATTGCCGCTTTATTCTCTCCGCCGGTTGGTGAGCTGAGAAGGTTCGTCAACACTGCGGTGTTGGACTCGATGACTTCATTTGTTCGACGCTGAAATTGGAAAACGATTACAGATAGAACAATATCGTCCACATAGGGATAATTAGGCATACGAGCTTGATATGAAGACGATAGGTGGGTAAAATGATAGTTGCGCCGGGGCGCGGTGTCAGCTGGGTAATAAGTTGTTATTACTCTACTCTATTACTCTCTGTTATTACTCTATTTCGGTTCATCCAGATTTTGTATTAATTTTATGGAATAATTTAAATATGTAAATTCTCCGGTATTCCGTATTGCCAGAAACAAACTCGGTTATTCAGTCATTAAAAATACAACATCACACTTGTTTATTCAAACAAATCAAACAATTAAATTCAAGTGTGCAAATGAGTGCGTGTGTATATCATATATATATATATATATATATATATATATATATATATATATATATATATATATATATATATATATATATATATATATATATATATATATATATAATATCACGGCACTTACTATAACATCGGCTGGGAGAAGAAACGTGAACTTCGTTGTCACCGTTGGAACCAAACCCTCGATTCCTGAAACAATAGTAAGTAATGGTTTATATTTACCAAAAACGGGATGGCGTCATTTTGATTTTAGATGAAGGTATCATTAAAAAATGGACAATTGGATATGGGCTGGGAATCACTAACAACACCCCATAACTAGCATGTTAATATAATATGGGCACCCTTGAGGAGATACACTTATAATACAATGTATGGATAATACTAATAATAATCATTTTAATAATATCAATAAAAATGATACAATTTTAAAGCGCTAGGGTTCCAAGATAATCCTGTTTTAATACAGTCGCCATCAAAACATTAAAACATTAGTAAATATAAAAAAACATAGCAAATCAAAGTTCAATATAACTCCAATCAATTTGGCAGCTAAATATAAAATACTCGTTTAAATAGGATAATTTAAAATGTGAATAGAATATGAAGTCACTTTTATCGTATCATGATGACTTGTGACTTGCTTCCATTGCAAGGACAAAGATTAGAGACTTCATGTGTGAAGATTAGATACTTTACTACGTGAAAACGTAAAATTTAATTCGAAGAAAACGCTGGTAGGGCAGTTATGTTAAAGGAAAAACAAATTCTGGAATGTCGGTGTTTGGAATAGCGCCGTAATGTGAAAGAACGCGCAATGGCGACGCGCACCGGTGCGTCAGCGATTCACCAAGGAAGTGACGTAACTATCGCCTGATGCCATTTCCGCCTACGGTGCAATGTTTATTGGAGATAATAAGTGTGGATGAAAACTCAACAGACAACTTTATGAAGATAGATCACGTGTGAATGATTAATATTTAGTCATGTGAAAAACTTGCAACAATTTACAGGAAACTGTGTAATTCAATAATTTATAAAATAATCGTAACACGCGTCGCAATACAAGGTCTTCATTCTTTCACAGGAGCAGTACAATACAGCGCAAAAACCTTTAATGATCCCACATAGGAAAGTCATGTGGTACAAATTCACATTATCACAACACAACGTTATTAGTATATTTGCATACAATGTTAATAATATTATTATTATTAGTAGTAGTAGTAGTAGTCGTAGTAGTAGTAGTAGTAGTAGTCGTAGTAGTAGTAGTAGTAGTAGTAGTAGTAGTAGTAGTAGTAGTAGTATAGTAGTAGTAGTAGTAATAGTAGTAGTAGCAGCAGTTAGAGTAGTAGCAGAGAATAGTATAAGTAGCAGCAGCAGCAGCAGCAGCAGCAGCAGTAGCAGCAGCAGCAGCAGCAGCAGCAACAGTAGCAGAGCAGCAGCAGCAGCAGTAAAGCAGCAGCAGCAGCAGCATAGCAGTAGAGCAGCAGCAGCAGCAGTCAGCAGTAGCAGTAATAGCAGAGTAGCAGCAGCAGTACTAGCACTACCACACTACACTCACACTACACTACAGCAGCAGCAGCAGCAGCAGCAGCAGCAGCAGTCAGCAGTAGCAGTAGCAGCAGCTAGTAGAATAGCAGTAGCAGTAGTAGTAGTAGCATACTAACTAAACACAGCAGCAGCAGCAGTAGCAGAGCAGAGCAGCAGCAGCAGTAGTAGTAGTAGTAGTAGTAGTAGTAGTAGTAGTAGTAGTAGTAGTAGTAGTAGTAGTAGTAGTAGTAGTAGTAGTAGTAGTAGTAGTAGTATTCCTCGATCTCATGTTGGACAGCCTGGTAGAAATTGGAAGGTCACTTCTGTTCGACTCAGACTGTGTTACAACAAACGTGGTCTTTAACCTATATCTATAACAATGGGAATTGGCGCCCAGGACCTGCACGTATACTATACAGTGCTTCACACTTACTGTCGCACCGGGCGGCGATGGAGATCGAGTGATACATGCCGTCGAAGTTGCGTTGGAAGAAACTGCGTTTGTATCCAGTGTCTCCCACGGAACCTCTGTGAAAGGCAAAGGTGGCCATCGCAGAAATTACATTATTTGTAGCAAAATGTTTAGATATAAAAGTTTTATTTCAGATATAAAGATACACAAGATGGTGGGGAAGCTGGTGGGATGAGAAGGAACGGGGAGACTGGGAAACGAGAAAAAGGGGAGATGAGAAAATGGGGAGATGGGACGTAAAGACGTAAAAGGGATGAAGAGAGGAAGAAAGGAAGAGAGGAAGAGAGGAAGAGAGGAAGAGAGGAAGAGAGGAAGAGAGGAAGAGAGGGAGGGAGGGAGGGAGGGAGGGAGGGTGGGTGGATGGGAGGGTGGGTGGGTAGGAGGGTGGGAGGGTGGGAAGGTGGGAGGGTGGGAGGGTGGGAGGGTGGGAGGGGGGAGGGTGGGATGGAGGGTGGGAGGGAGGGAGGGAGGAGGGAGGAGGGAGGGAGGGAGGGAGGACGGACGGACGGACGGACGGACGGACGGACGGACGGACGGACGGACGGACGGACGGACGGACGGACGGACGGACGGACGGACGGACGGACGGACGGACGGACGGACGGACGGACGGACGGAGGGAGGGGGAGGGTGGGAGGAGGGAGGGGGGGGGGGGGGGAGGGGGGGGGGAGGGAGGAGGGAGGACGGAGGACGGACGGACGGACGGACGGACGGACGGACGGACGGGCGGGCGGGCGGGCGGGCGGACGGACGGACGGACGGACGGACGGACGGCGGACGGACGGACGGACGGACGGACGGACGGACGGACGGACGGACGGACGGACGGACGGACGGACGGACGGACGGACGGACGGACGGACGGACGGACGGACGGACGGACGGACGGACGGACGGACGGACGGACGGACGGACGGACGGACGGACGGACGGACGGACGGACGGACGGACGGACGGACGGACGGACGGACGGACGGACGGACGGACGGACGGACGGACGGACGGACGGACGGACGGACGGACGGACGGACGGACGGACGGACGGACGGACGGACGGACGGACGGACGGACGGACGGACGGACGGACGGACGGACGGACGGACGGACGGACGGACGCGGACGGACGGACGGACGGACGGACGGACGGACGGACGGACGGACGGACGGACGGACGGACGGACGGACGGACGGACGGACGGACGGACGGACGGACGGACGGAGGACGGACGGACGGACGGACGGACGGACGGACGGACGGACGGACGGACGGACGGACGGACGGACGGACGGACGGACGGACGGACGGACGGACGGACGGACGGACGGACGGACGGACGGACGGACGGACGGAACGTATGAAGGAAAGGGGGAGGCAGGGGCAGACAGAGAAACTGAGAAACAGAGCACACGGAATCAGGTACACGAACAAACGATGCCGCGAAGACTGGGGCGACGAATCTACTCACTCAGCCGAGCCGTGCATCTCGGCTGCTGTGTAGGCAAACATGGATCCCACGCCGAACCGTTTGTTGTGTTCAGCTAGACGCAGGATCTCTATGTCCTGCTCTCCGGCGATGAACTGACCATAGATTGTCGCCCGCATGAGCTTCTTGAATGACCACTGACCAAGCAGTAAGCGCGCCAACTTGAGTAACTGAAAGCAAAATATATCCCTGATAGCAAACGGAGATGAATATATGTCGACATTTACATGCATCTGCTCTTCGGAATATACCTATGTCCCATCTCCGACCCTTCTCTTTTCGTCTCTCTCTCTCTCTCCCCTCTCTCTCTCTCTCCCTCTCCCCCCCCCCCTATCTATCTCTCTCTCCGTCCCCATTCCAAATGTCTCCTCTTTCTCTCTCCTCTTTCTCTCTCCTCTATCTCGCTCTCTCTTCATTCGACTCTATCTATTCACCTATTTGTCTGTCTGTCTGTCTGTCTGTCTGTCTGTCTGTCTGTCTGTCTGTCTGTCTGTCTGTCTGTCTGTCTGTCTGTCTGTCTGTCTGTCTGTCTGTCTGTCTGTCTGTCTGTCTGTCTGTCTGTCTGTCTGTCTGTCTGTCTGTCTTTGTCTGTCTGTCTGTCTGTCTGTCTGTCTGTCTGTCTGTCTGTCTGTCTGTCTGTCTGTCTGTCTGTCTGTCTGTCTGTCTGTCTGTCTGTCTGTCTGTCTGTCTGTCTGTCTGTCTGTCTGTCTGTCTGTCTGTCGTCTGTCTGCTCTGTCTGTCTGTCCTGTCGTCCGTGCGTCTGTCTGTCTGTCCGTCCGTCCTGCTGCCGCTCCGTGCTGTCGTCCGCTGTCGTCCGTCCGATCCGTCGTTCGTCCGTCTCGTCGCGTCTCGTCCTGTCGTCTCGTCGTCTGTCCTGTCTGTCGTCCGTCTGTTCTGTTGCCTGTCTGTCGTCGTCGCGTCCAACTTGTCTGAGTCATGTCCGTCTGTCAAACGGTGTTGTCGCTTTCTCGTCTGTCTCGTATCCTTGTCCCATTCCGACCCTTCTCTTTGTCGTCTGTCTGTCCGTCTCGTCCTTTCTCGTCTGTCGTCTCTTCCGTCTGTCTGTCTGTCCGTCCCCATTCCATCGTCTCCTCTGTCTCTTCCGTCTTCTGTCTTCCTCTTCTCGTCTTCTGTCTGTCGCTCTTCTCCCTCGTCTGTCGTCTGTCTGTCTGTCTGTCCGTCTGTCTGTCGTCCGTCTGTCTGTCTGTCTGTCTGTCTGTCTGTCTGTCTGTGTGTCTGTGTGTGTGTGTGTGTCTGTCTGTCTGTCTGTCTGTCTGTCTGTCTGTCTGTCTGTCTGTCTGTCTGTATGTGTGTTTGTCTGTATGTGTGTTTGTCTGTCTGTCTGTCTGTCTGTCTGTCTGTCTGTCTGTCTGTCTGTCTGTCTGTCTGTCTGTCTGTCTGTCTGTCTGTCTGTCCTGTCTGTCTGTCTGTCTGTCTGTCCTGTCTGTCTGTCTGTCTGTCTGTCTGTCTGTCTGTCTGTCTGTCTGTCTGTCTGTCTGTCTGTCTGTCTGTCTGTCTGTCTGTCTGTCTGTCTGTCTGTCTGTCTGTCTGTCTGTCTGTCTGTCTGTCTGTCTGTCTGTCTGTCTGTCTGTCTGTCTGTCTGTCTGTCTGTCTGTCTGTCTGTCTGTACCAAACATTGAGAGTCTCTAAATCATCACACTTTATTGCCGGCCCCTGACGGAATAATTTGGTAGTTGATGCGTGTCAGTTGTGATAATAATAGTTAAGAAATGATAGAAAACACACAACATCCTTACATGAACACAAACACGTACTCGTTCAAACGTCGACAACTGTGTTATAGTGCTTAGTTTTTCCGGGCGTTAAATAATATCCGGGTGGCGTTTCTACGCATGCGCTGGTCAGTTGTTGTCATTAGTTACCGTTAAGTACGTTTATGCTTCCCACTGAATCTCGATCATATTAAACTTATACAGAAATAGTTTGGACGCTATGACTAAACCGACAACCATTGAGAAGTTATTTGTCTAAAAAGTTATGAGACAAGCAGGTTTTTGAGATACATTTTAATACCAAACGAAGATCGCGTACCTTCAGTGCAGTATAATAATTTATGGTGATGAAAACAAATGTAACATTTCAATTTACCGGACGAATTTTTAAGTAACTCCTCACATTAATCACCACAGGAAAGTTAAAGAACACCCCATAGTAGTTACACTATAAGTCATTTGCGTTTTGTCGCACATTGATAATTTTATATTTATCGCTCCCGACCAGAAACGTAATCCGATATTACTTACCGCCCGATAAATGTAAGAGCGACAGTGTCACACATACACCAGTCGTATGTTCAAAATTACAACGGTCGGGTAGAAAGTGAGATTCATGTGACCGTATAGTTTTAGTGATGTTAATGTGGAATTGTCAAGTGATATTGGCATGGTATTGACATGAGGGTAGACGTAAGTCTGTTGTGCCAGCGTCTACATCACGTTCCAACCAATCAACTCCATGACGCAGGGGCCGGGTTTTTTCCCGTAGTGTGCGTGCGTGGTTCTTGCGAGTTATTCAGTTGCGTCTTGCATATTCGTTGCGTTTTACGTTGCGAACAACTGAGTTTCCCATGAAAATGACAAGCTTTACATACTGATTGGCCGCGAAAAGAGACAGGCTGTGAATGGCGCAGTTAAAAATATTTAGCGCAAAAATGGTAATATATATATACATATATATCCTCTTTCAAATATAATCCAGCAGGAGACGTTTAAAAATGCCGTTAAGAAGACAATTCTTGGTTTTAAAGAAATATATTATTTCTCAGGCATGTTTCCTTAAATGTTCATTTAGATAAACTATCTCCATATAGCATGCATGGAATACATTTTGGTGTGTTTCTTCAAATTCTAGTGCATAAAAATATATTTCATATAATCATGTGTATTGCAAATGTTAACGTGTAGTTTTAAAAACGACCAATTACCGTTTTAATTCAAAATTGTAGACTGAAAATAAATTTATTGAAATAATGCTTTTTATTATTTTTAAAAAATCGTTGCAACTGACCTTTCCCTGATACACAACCAGTTTGTCAACGGCGCACATGCGAAAGACGACCAACGCTCGGACAAGTTCCGCTGTCGTCTTCGCTCTAAACGCATCCTTGGTGTTATCGAATGACCCGATCGCTGCAGCTTTTCCCTCGCTCCTCCCAGTACACGTCACCGCCCGAGTCGACCAAAGCAACCCGTTTGGTCTTATCCCTGTTTCCCGGACTCGGAAAGATCGCGTTCCAAGACGCAGAAGATTTTGCAATCGATGGCTCATGGTTTCCGTCCCGGAGAGACAGCGAGCGAGAGAGAGAGAGAGAGACTCGAGGAGACTGCACCAATTCCGACCTCACCAACACAACGAGTCTGTCTGGTGTAGACACAATGGTGTTCTACCGTCACCAAAGTGGTTCCTCACAGGGGAATGTCGTCGGATTTGCGCAGTTGCTAATTTTGGATGAATGAGGGCGCAGCGCTAAGTGACTCTTTCATCGCACGGCGCCTTCGTGAAAACAACAGACATTGAAAAATCTCTGCAAAGTTGATGTTTAGATTCAGCGTTACTGGTGGAACCTGTCGCTGGGTGCCCACTCTCCAAACATGTCTGACAGTTGGCACTGCAGAGGCAATTATTCATGTCCTTAGATTTCATGTAAACTGGATAGTTATAATGTCGATATTCTGAAGATCTAATTATTGAAGTGTATTAATTTAAATCCCAGAATTAATTAATTAACAGCAATATAATTACAATAATTAACTACTTTCTGTTACGCCTAAAATGAAGGTACCAAGATCCTTTCAGCTTCTTGACAAAATATAAGTAATTAATATTGTAATTGAAATAACATTCATTTATTCGAAAGATATGCTGTTCCTCTTCATGCTGCACCAGAAAACAAATCCGAAACAGATGAGACCGAATCCTAGATTACATTTGGAAATGGATCGAAATTGCCCTATGACGCAACGTATCAAAACTGCAAAATGGGTACAAAATGTTTTATATAACATTTTCAGGTATGTTTTAAATATCGCATATTCCGCAGGCACTGACTTGATTTGCATTATTTTGTATGAACAACATTAACCTTTGGCACCTCTTTAGCAGGTTTGCCAGATACAGGGGAGCCATCCCATTCAGACATCGGTACACAAAAACTACACATGGAGAAGTATTTTATACTCGATGCGGCATTTAACTGGCAGCCAGTGTAGGTCTTTTAGAACAGGCGCTATAATATGATCACGACGTGGTGTAAACGTGATTACTCTGGCTGCCATGTTTTGAATTCGCTGGAGTTTATTAATCTGGTCACGGGGTAGTCCAATTAGTAGCGCGTTCCCGTAGTCCAGTCTCGATGTAACAAAAGCTTTAGTGGCATCTATTGTGAGATATCGCCTGATGTGGCTAATGTTGTGAAGATGCATATATGCTGTTCGGCAAATGGTACTGATGTGACTAGTCATGCTGAGGGAGGAATCAAATACAACGCCAAGGTTGCGAACACTCGATGAAGGGATTCTTGTCGTGACACCAACAGTGATGCGAAAGTCCTTTAGCGTCGGCAATTTTTGCTTTGTTCCAAACACAATGACATCCGTCTTGTGCTCATTTAGCTTGAGTAAATTGGTTCGAGACCATTCACCAATTTCCTGGAGGCAGCTATATAAACGATCCATTGTGTTTAGTTGACTATTTCCCCCAGGAGCGAAGGAAACATACAACTGTGTATCGTCGGCGTAGAGGTGGTAATCCAGGCCGAATTTATTGATAATGTCGCCTACTGGTGTAATATATGCTGTAAACAGCAATGGCCCTAGTACGGAGCCCTGTGGGACACCAAACGTCACATCCTTTGGAGGTGATTTTTCATTTCCGATCCGAACGACTTGGTGGCGACCGGACAAGTACGATCGGAACCACTCAAGCGCAGCGCACGTGACCCCGAATCTGTGAAAGAGTCGGCTCAGAAGAATGGCATGGTTGATGGTCTCGAAAGCGGCTGTCAAGTCAAGCATGACCAACACAACGACCCAACCACGATCGACTGCACATAGAATGTCATTGTGGACCGTTTCGGTAGAGTGATCTTGCCGGTATGCGGACTGAAACTGGTCGTGAAAGTCGTTTTCTTGCAAGTAGACAGTCAGCTGTTTTGCAACGACGCGCTCGATTACTTTAGAAATAAATGGCAGATTTTATATTGGCCGATAGTTTAGTAGTGACTCCGGATTTAGTCCAGTCTTCTTGAGTAGTGGCGAGATGTAGCTGGTCTTGTATTTTTCCGGCATGACGGACGACTGCAGTGATGTCACAACGATGTACGAAACAATAGGAAGAAGTTCATTGATCGTGTCTTTAACCAGCCATATAGGAGCTGGGTCAAGGTCGCATGATTTAGGTGGAACATCCATGACAATAGTCTTGATTTCGTCTGGTGTTGGTAGGGCGAAGGAAGACAGTTTCGATGTGCAGCAGTTGTTGATATCCACGTGTTTCTCACCGTTTGTTCCGTCGGAACTGAGAGACAACTGACGACATATGTTGCTGATCTTTTCAGAAAATGGCTGGAAAACAGACCCGCCATTTAAGTTTCGGACGTGTAGGTAGGGAACATAGTTCCTACTTTGCGATGAAGCAGGCAATTTACAATTCGATAAAGTCGTTGTTGATTCTTGCCTGTGTCATGGATTTTGCTGGAATAGTAGGCACATTTTGTTTTGGTAAGTAATGCATTGACTCTCTTGCACTGGTCAGCGTACAATTGTCTGTTCACCTCTAGTCTGGATTTTCTCCAGGATCTTTCTCTCTGCCGTTTCGTTCGTTTCTCAACCCGCAGATCATCTGTATACCAAGTTTGTGTGTGCACCATCACTGGCGTGAAGACCACGCAACTAGAAACATTGTACCTTCGTAAAATGTTGCTAGAGAATGACAAAGCAAATCTAAATAGTAATTTTATATGTCGACCTGACAACATGTTCATAACTAATACAGAGTCATTTCTCAAAACGATAGACTGACAGAACGAACGTTGTTTTTTCATTCGGCCGTTGCAAATGTCGACCTTTTCGTCAAATATTGGTGCTGTCACCAAGCGATCGACTTCGTAACTGTTGGGAAGAGTATCCTGTGTTCCCGCTATGTGTCACTACGGTTGCGATGCATGACAAAATGCGTAGTCTTGGTTACCAGGCTGCCGTTAGGTGGCAACATTTTTGCGTTCCTCTCAACAGCCTGGGAAGTTAGTGTTCTGTTAATGTTACCGCTAGGGCGGCTTTGGGTAGATGATTTGGGTCAACGTTAAACAAATGTTGAAATAAGTCATAAAATAAAATAAACCAAAATTAAAATTGTCTGCTCTTAATTTGTGTATCATATCAACAGTTGAGTTACTAGTTACTTAGTCACTAGGTGGCGGATTTCATATTTTGGTCTTCTACTTTCTACATAGTACATAGACGCTTTCGTTATCAGAAATACTCATGTATATATATATATATATATATATATATATATATATATATATATATATATATACACTGTACAATATAAACAAGCATAACTGTTATACACTAAGTCTTAGATCTGTGAATTAAT
This sequence comes from Ridgeia piscesae, assembly GCA_025642075.2. Classification (NCBI taxonomy): domain Eukaryota; kingdom Metazoa; phylum Annelida; class Polychaeta; order Sabellida; family Siboglinidae; genus Ridgeia; species Ridgeia piscesae. The sequence goes on along the minus strand of JAODUO010000082.1, from coordinate 251,827 downwards.
CCTAAACAGTGATGCCATCTGGTGACCAGTTTAACAACGTATTATAGCCAGACTCTTCTTGGTGAGTTCACGGTGCTGAGCAGTAGTTGCTTAAAGAGAGTATGCCTTCTGTGTTTGTAGTGTATAATAATGCTATATTGCATAAATTAAATATGTTGTATCGTCCCGACAGCCCAAATATGTTTCAATGAACCATTTTTGGTTGATTGAAATTTGCTGATTCGTTACGAATCAGTTGTTTGCCATCAGAATACTCGCCGGCGTGAACGGCGAAAGCCTTATATTGCGTGGCATTTGTAGCTCGGGGCGGAGTTACAAATATCTGTAACGATTTTCCTCGGAATTATCCCAGCTTGCTATTTGGGAATTAGAGTGACATCGCGGCGATTTGTACAACAGTACGGCGATTTTTATAAATAGGTAAATTATACAAAGTTGGTTCTGTTTCGTATTTGTGGTTCCAATAATTTCTAACAGATGTATTTATACTGGTTAACCTAACTCTGTATAGATAACTGCACAATGAAAAATTATGCAAATAGGAGCCACATCGTTAAGCGAAACTATGAACAGCACAACGTTTACGTGCTCATTGTTTGTATCACTCACAGTCGTCTGGGTACCGGAAGTGTCATAAGTATTATCACGTAGATGGAGTTAGGGAGCGATCGACAACGTAATCATTAAAAACCTACACCTAACCTTAAGCATAAGTAATCCTATCTGTGTTCTACTGCCGACCCTATCGGTACGTCGAAGGGTCGTCTACAGGTAATGATAGGGGCAAAGTCCTGGACAGCCATCTTGACCACTTTGACTGCGAAAGTCTGCCCACAATGTCGCTTTTCGTAGTCACGAGCGCGTCGTCGGTGGAGCGAGTAGGTGTCATGGCGGTGCAAGAGGCGACAAACCACGTCTTCAGTCCGGTATAGAACACGTTTGTGTTGTGTTCGGCAGGATATAGTTGCATTACCTATTAGTCATAAAAATGCATAATAATAATAATTAATCAAGCAAATACAGTAAACTCTGTCTTATGCGACCTCTGTCATGAGCGACCATTCATCTTGAGTGGCCGTTTTCCTAGCCACGGTTCGTTTCTGATTAAAATGTACCCACAATGAACGACTACTTGACAAACGCAACCAGCGATCACACAAATTATTCACGCGATCGTTATTTTCACCTGTTAGCAGCGACCGGATCTGGTGCTGAAGTGAGACATGTATTGGTCGAGCAGCCTTTACGTCGTTTACTCAGCGTTAAATAATACACATTTAATATCACTAAAACGACAGCGTATTATTTTTTACGATGGTATAATTATTCAAATGGGTCGCACGTTTATGTAGTTACCTATTATCCGTGATTTAGTCAAAACTGTGCGCCGAAAATGACGTACCAGTGGCGTACGGTACGGATGTCGTCGACATAGAGTGCAGCAAATCGAACACCCGCTCCATTTCGATACTCATGATTTCTAGTCAATTAGTAACTGTGTTGGTTTGTCCTGCAGATGTAGCAACAAATTGATGACACGAGGGAACAAGCATGAGTCGTAGTTTGGCTATGAGAACTTCCCTTGTTTTTGCGTCAGCAAGCCTGTCATCATCTAGTGTCCTCCTTGTGTCACACTTCTTGTTCCTGTGCGACAGCCACGTGGAACGAGAGCCTGCTGCTCAGTAGATGGTGGTGTGTCCAACAGTCACCTCCTCTCGTCACTCTCGTCACTCGATGTCACGACGCCTACTGGCCCATCAGATGCCAGTGCTTGGAACGTGGATACTTACATGTGACTTTGAGGTACTCTGGTAGCTGGATCAGGGTGTTTGTGATTGTCAATCCATGTTCTGGCCAGAATAGGAGAAGCGACTGACCGTATGAATTCTCATGTCCAAACCCATGAGGTCCAATGACATCTGGGCAGGAGTCGCCGCCCACATTGACGTTGAAGGCACAGAGCAGCAGAAAGCGTGTCGTTCCGTGAGCAAGGAGCACTGCACTGTGATGTTTCTAGTAGAACTCTTTCTGTCCCTGTCGATAGACCATGGTTGGAGCGTAAACGCTGATGAGTGTAAGGTGATTTTTCCTGCAGTGGGTGTCCCATTATGGTCGTTCTATGGAGGGATCCCAGCAACCTGTCGAGAGTGGTGAGGGTGATAAATCCTACTCCTGCTTCCCCAGCTTCGACCACAGCCTTTCCAGGCCAGAATATCCTGTTTCACCTTCTGTGACCTCCCTTGTGTCAGTCGGGCGAGTTTCACTAAGGGCAACGATGTCAACATGTTGTAACGCTGGAGCTCCTGCCCCGATAATGATGTACGTCTTTGATGCGTGTTACAATTATTGTTGTCCATTCGAGTTCTGATGCACTGAGCTACAACACATGCCACATTTCATACGAGTGCATCTATCTCGTATAGTCTTCATCAATTTTGAGTTTCGACCACGATGTAGATGGGAGTGGTATTATCGCTGGAAAGGACTGCTCGGTCCTGAATTTGCTGAAATTTGCCCTTGCACCGATGCTCTCAAAGTGACCATCCTGCTTTGACCGCCTGTGTACAGGTACGTAAGTAACTAGTCTCACCCTACACTTGCCACTGGTGTTGCAGAACGGAAAAAGGGAAGTTGGCGTCATGAAATCCGGGATGAGATGTTGATGTGGAGACGGCGGGTTGCCCTGACGTCACACCCTCACTCGGTTCAATGCTTAAGGCTGAAGGATGCAAAATGTAACGGTTTGACGACGATTGAACTAGAACTGGCAGAAATGTTATCGCCTGCGGGTAATTTGCAAACGGATCACTTTGGCAATAATTATGATACGTGTTGATAGCTTCCAACAAAACCCTATATATACGTTTATTCGATTATCGTCCAAAAACCAATGTATTATAATTCACGCTGCGTTGGTTCAATATTTTGCAATTGTGCTTGAAACAAAACAAGCGAAATTGATCTTAAACAAGGAGGAACGTGTAAAATTTCTTCTGGTAAAACAATTATCTGAAACATCCGTAGACATGGTCGATGATGGACATTGTTTTTAATTATCATGTTCACCCGTGATAAGAGCAAATAATAATTTTACCAATGCAAAGCGTTTGTTTATTGGTTCCTTTGAATTTACATCTTATATGTTTAGTATGACGCTAGACGGCAATCTACTATGGTGATTAACCATAATCTGGATTCCCGCCCACACATTCCTTTTGTAATAAGTAAATGAACCAAAACTAAACAAAACTAAGCAATTTGTAATAAGCAATAAGCTTCTTTGTAATAAACAAAAATGTGATAACTCTTCAAATAACTTAATGCAAACATGGTATTAATGTTGGATTATATAAGACTAAGTCAAACCATGAAAATTACCAACTCAATTTTAAGCGAAAATAATCCGTTGGTGGGTGTGACTTCACTAAACAGTGTTGAAACTAACTGCAGTGGCTTCACTTCCGCCACGATTACATTTGACTTCCGGACAACGAAACTATGCCACAATGTTCTGATCCGAACTGACGTCGCTAGTGTCCGCCCAGTCTGAGACAACAAGGCAGCGATATTGCCGAGCAGGTGTGCCCCACTAAAACAATGACTGCTCGGGACACCCGCTGGGGCGCGACAGCTGGTGGCGCCACTACAAACGTCGAAGAACGAGCACGTGGCGTGTGACGTCGGGCGGACGCCATGACATCAGCTCCGCAGCGAATGCCAAACGATTTATGAGTGGTCGGGCATTGTTCTAGCGTAAGTAGTGATGCCGTGCGAAATGGGTTACTCCACTCCCTTACGCAATCGTCATTAGGCACATTGCGATTTATGGCAATTGCAGTGAATTGGCGAATTGGCGGCTGTTATACCTTTTCGGCCAGCCTTGTACATTAACGCCGCGTAAATCAACCACCAACTGTGCGGTACCTGCGCAAAAGTGAACTTATTGAGCGTTAAGCTATAAAAATGTCCACACAGTTTAAAAGCACTATAATCTGTTTGATTGTTCGGTGTTATTAATTTATGTCTGACAAGTGCCCCAAATAGCGCATCAAGTCCCCACGAGGTATTCTAGGTGCGTGAAATCGTTTAAAGTTCTGTGTGGAATACGCGCAATTCGTATAGGAATTATATTTATACGCCATCATGGAAACAGGGTAAGAGACGGACGGACGACTCGTGGCTAAATTGCATTCAAAATTACGGTTAATATATTTCATATATATTTAGTATTAACAAGTTGGTCGTTTAATTGATTTAACGCAGCATTATTTTACGTATACGGGTGCAACTATGCATTATATTCAAACGGAAGCGAAGTATTATAATA
>JAODUO010000082.1:232500-242500 GCA_025642075.2 Ridgeia piscesae | reverse complement strand
GTGTTGGTACTTGTATAGAACAAAGAATTGTGGCAATTCGCAATGTTCTGTCATGTCGAATTAGGCATTCAACAAAATAATGTTTTAGTTTGTCTGGTAACTGATTAGGTTATGTCACCAGTAATGGACACTTGGATAGTATGCATTACTATATAAAGCATATAATATTTGCGCTCCAGTTGCCTTTAAAGTATCCGTACATTCGTTAAAAGTATGGACATGAACGAATCGCATTCGTGATTGTGTTTTGGACAGCACTGGTCGACGGTTGATTAAGTTTGTTTGTTGTTTCAGATGATAAAATCGAAACGTAAACATGATTTCTCAGCATTTCCCCATCGAACCGTTTCTCTTTTCTTTTCACTTCCCTCCGACTTTGGGCGTTTCCGCAATCGTTGAGTCCATTACACAAATCATCGGTAGTAAGCGGCAATTAGTATAATCGGTGCTCCCAGTGTGTGCAGAGCTACTTGAACTGATACAAGATGTCTGCCGACTGAGCAACTAACGTGGACGACTGTGCACGGAAGGTTCTTGTTAACATATTCTGCTTTGAGTTGTTGCCTGCATCATCGTATATTTAATTCGCTAATTCCAACGGTTGGCTGTGAGGACCGTCCGTTATAGTTTACTCTCTCGTGCAGGCTTGCTCCGCCCGCTGATTTTCATGGCCACTTATGGGCGAGTAATTACAGCAATCAAAACCATTAGCAAACTACTCAGGTGGTTAAATAGCCGGTATCCATCGCTTCCTGGAAGGCGGAAATGGTGTTTCCGATAACGCAGCCTCATGACGGATAACCACTACCGCTTAGCGCAAGCCACAGAGGCGAGATCAGGAAGTTGAATTGTCGTGACAGACTGATTCAGTCAGGAGGTTATTTCATAATGTTATGCGGTCGATGTGAGTGTGCGTTTATGTGTGTGTGTGTGTGTGTGTGTGTGTGTGTGTGTGTGTGTGTGTGTGGGGTGGTGTGCGTGTGCGTGTGCGTGTGCGTGTGCGTGTGCGTGTGCGTGTGCGTGTGCGTGTGCGTGTGCGTGTGCGTGTGCGTGTGCGGGTGCGTGTGCGTGTGCGTGTGCGTGTGCGTGTGCGTGTGCGTGTGCGTGTGCGTGTGCGTGTGCGTGTGCGTGTGCGTGTGCGTGTGCGTGTGCGTGTGCGTGTGCGTGTGCGTGTGCGTGTGCGTGTGCGTGTGCGTGTGCGTGTGCGTGTGCGTGTGCGTGTGCGTGTGCGGGTGCGGGTGCGGTGCGGGTGCGTGTGCGTGTGCGTGTGCGTGTGCGTGTGCGTGTGCGTGTGCGTGTGCGTGTGCGTGTGCGTGTGCGTGTGCGTGTGCGTGTGCGTGTGCGTGTGCGTGTGCGTGTGCGTGTGCGTGTGCGTGTGCGTGTGCGTGTGCGTGTGCGTGTGCGTGTGCGTGTGCGGTGCGTGTGCGTGTGCGTGTGCGTGTGCGTGTGCGTGTGCGTGTGGGGTGCGTGTGCGTGGTGCGTGTGCGTGTGCGTGTGCGTGTGCGTGTGCGTGTGCGTGTGCGTGTGCGTGTGCGTGTGCGTGTGCGTGTGCGTGTGTGTGTGCGTGTGCGTGTGCGTGTGCGTGTGCGTGTGCGTGTGCGTGTGCGTGTGCGTGTGCGTGTGCGTGTGCGTGTGCGTGTGCTGTGGGGTGCGTGTGCGTGTGCGTGTGCGTGTGCGTGTGCGTGTGCGTGTGCGTGTGCGTGTGCGTGTGCGTGTGCGTGTGCGTGTGCGTGTGGGCGGTGCTGCGTGTGCGTGTGCGTGTGCGTGTGCGTGTGCGTGTGCGTGTGCGTGTGCGTGTGCGTGTGCGTGTGCGTGTGCGTGTGCGTGTGCGTGTGCGTGTGCGTGTGCGTGCGTGTGCGTGGCGTGTGCGTGTGCGTGTGCGTGTGCGTGTGCGTGCGTGTGCGTGTGCTGTGCGTTTGGCGTGTGCGTGTGCGTGTGCGTGTGCGTGTGCGTGTGCGTGTGCGTGTCTGTGTCGTTGCGTGTGTGGGTGTGTCGTGTGCGTGTGCGTGTGCGTGCGTGCGTGTGCGTTGTGCGTGTGTGGTGTATGGTGTCTGTGCTGTGGTGTCGTGTGGTGTGCGTGTGCGTGTGCGTGTGGGTGTGCGTGTGCGTGTGCGTGTGCGTGTGCGTGTGCGTGTGCGTGTGCGTGTGCGTGTGGCGGTGTGCGTGTGCGTGTGCGTGTGCGTGTGCGTGTGCGTGTGCGTGTGCGTGTGGTGTGCGTTTTGCTGTCGTGTGGTGTCGTGTGTATGTGCGTGCGTGTGTGCGTGGGTGTGCTCGCAATGCGATATATTAGGTTAAGTATGTTATGGGTGTTTTTCCTGGTTTTTAAATTTTTTCGTTATTAAAATTTGTGGTTTTTGTGTGTTTTTGTGTGTTTTTGTGTGTTTTTTTTGTGTTTTTGTGAGTTTTTGTGTGTTTGTGTGTTTGTGTGTTTCTGTGTGTTTGTTTTCTTTCCAGGATTCTTCCAAATCTGTTTATCTTCATCAAACAAGGTTTCATACTGTTTTTACTTTACACCGTCACACTTTCCTAAAATTCTAAATTTAGTAGATTTATCAGGACATGTATTACGTGAACAACTTACAGCAGTGGGTCAGTTCAATTCGTATACTGTATTATTTATTCCAATCAGAATTGCATTTGGTTACACCCAGTCATAATATTCCAACTTCACGCCAAATTGCAACATCACGCTGCACACTACCGCCAATGCTCTGATTTGATTTGATATGATTTGATGTTGGCTTAATATGGTTTTGGCTAAAGAGATTTTAATTTGGCATTCGCGTTCTGTCTTAAACCAAAATTGGATTCGTATCGTCAAGTTCAGGCGGAAGTTATGCAAGACGCTCAATGTTGCAGGCTGCTTTGAAATACAACGAGGTATATTATGCTTGTCATGAGATATATTGAGTAAGAATAAGTTATAATTAATAAGTATTAAATTTTCTCAATATACGTTTGAAATCCTTAATTCCAACGGAAGATTAGCATTGTTTCATAAAATACCAGTTTTGTTCAATAATTTGTTTTAAATATGTTTTTCACACGAATGTTCGAAGCGCAGTGCACATAGGACCTGTTAATTCCAACAATGTTGTTACTGATGTGGGGAGTTTCAGCGACACAGCAATTACTACGCGAATAATCTTTTCCCTCGTATATCCGCCACTGTCTGTAGACAAGTAACTATGCGTGAACTAATGCAAAGTGGAGAGGACTAGATTACCCGTAATTCGAACACGGATCAGTTTGATTAAATCGAATATTATTCTGCCATCATAACTTATGCGATACAAGTCAATTCACGACATCAAATCTTTCCAAGACCGGCCGTCTTTATTTAAGCTAAACCAAGTAATTGCTACCCGAATTATACCCACGTTTTCCTTAGACTGGAAGGGATTTCAATAAACAATTAATACTATTTCAAAATCTTTCAATTCAATAACTTCATTTGGAAAGATCTTACATGAAAACTGGCAGAATTGCAAAAATCTCAATTCATACATTATTTATTTCAATCAAGATTTATGATATTACCTTACATGCAATCACTATACCAACTTTAGGCCAACAAAAAACCAAAACAATGCTCAAATCGCGTGTGTTTGATTTATAGCATGATTTGATTTTGGCTAAAGATATATTAATTTGGCAAACACAATTCATATTTTAAGCCAACACGTATTCGTGTCTTGAATCTCTGGCAGAAGTGATCTACGGCTGCCGTGTAAAAGAGATTTGATAGAGTTGTCATGAAATAGAAACATTATATTGAATACTATATTGATTGATATTAAATGTGCAGTAAGACTCGTAAGACTAAAAGGGGGATGGCGGGCGGGGCCAGAGAGCATAGTCTATGGGTGTGGCACAATTGCACCCCTACAGGCTTTCCCCCCGAAAAAAGTCAGGCTCTCCATAAACATGGATTCCAGCTCCCTGCTTTGTTAAGCCAAGGAGACTCGCTCAAGACTTGCTCAAGACTCGCTCAAGACTCGCTCAAGACTCGCCCTAAACTCGCTCAAGACTCACTCAAGACTCGCTCAAGACTCACTCAAGACTCGTTCAAGACTCGCTCAAGACTCGCTCAAGACTCGCTCAAGAATCGCTCAAGACTCGCTCAAGACTCGCCCTAAACTCGCTTAGGACTCGCTCAAGACTCGCTCAAGACTCGCTCAAGACTCGTTGAAGACTCGTTAAAGACTCGCTCAAGACTCGCTCAAGACTCGTTCAAGACTCGCTCAAGACTCGCTCAAGACTCGCTCAAGACTCGTTGAAGACTCGCTCAAGACTCGCTCAAGACTCGCTCAAGACTCGTTGAAGACTCGTTGAAGACTCGCTCAAGACTCGCTCAAGACTCGTTGAAGACTCGCTCAAGACTCGCTCAAGACTCGCTCAAGACTCGTTCAAGACTCGCTCAAGACTCGCTCAAGACTCGCTCAAGACTCGTTCAAGACTCGCTCAAGACTCGCTCAAGACTCGCTCAAGAGTCGCTCAAGACTCGCTCAAGACTCGCTCAAGACTCGCCCAAGACTCGCTCAAGACTCGCTCAAGACTCGCTCAAGACTCGCTCAAGACTCGCTCAAGACTCATTCAAGACTCGCTCAAGACTCGCTCAAGACTCGCTCAAGACTTACTCAAGACTCGCTCAAGACTCGCTCAAGACTCGTTCAAGACTCGCTCAAGACTCATTCAAGACTCGTTCAAGACTCGCTCAAGACTCGCTCAAGACGCTTGCTGGTAGAGCGAGTCTCGAGCGAGTCGTGAGCGAGCTACTTTAGTGACGTCATAAGACGGAGCGGTGGGGGATGCTGACGGAACTGTTTCATGGCAACGTTATAATATTGGAAGCTAATCAAAAAGCAAACCCCGAATGATGAGGGGAAATTTTCCCCAGCTCCCTCTCCCTATTTCAGACAGTGGGTAGAGGGATCTTGTAGAGAAACGTGGGTATTGACAGTTGGGTACGAATGACAATATATCGCCTCCCGACTAGAGGTGACATTGTCAAACGAGATGCGAATGATAAGTCGCATAACCAAACAGATAAGGTGAACACGATTTAAAATCATGGTCAGGACATATTACGTATAGAGCGTGATAACAAACCAGTTATTTCTGTCTGGTTATTGTCCGACATATAGGTCAAAATATAACCTCTCTTCACCGTCCGGTGTTCAAATCGAAAATATAAGACCAATAAAAACAAGTGTTCGAACAAGATCAACGGGAAAGTTGTTATTGATGTTTTCCCAAAACATATATACTTTTAAATGTGTAATCAATATATTTATCAATCGCTTGTCTTTTACCCATCCCGTCCCATATGTATTTGCACAGATATAAATCGCCAGATGTCGTACATTTCAAGTTATATATTATTTATTTCAATCAGAATTCATTATACTGCCTTACATTCAATCACTATTATCGTGACAACATTACGCCAACAAACAAAGTCCAAAAATTAACAAATCGCGTGCGATTTGATTTATCATGATTTCGTTTTTTTAATTTGGCTAAACAGATATTAATTTGGCAAACGCAATTTAAGTTTAGGCCAAAACGTGTCTTGCAGATTGCGCGGAAGATGCATGAGAATGAAAAAATCAAGGCATTTTGGCAAACGACGTTTGTTTAATCGTTATGAAATGTATTGAGTAATATCAATTTTGAGTTATGGAGAAACGTTGCAATTGAAAAGTCTTAATTAATACGCTAAGTATGCAAGCTCCATGAACTATGCTTGATTTATCCAGGCGCGCTCTGAAAAACTCCCAATATAGCAGGTGTTTGTTATTTTGATCTGTGGAATTTGAATTTGTATTACACGCATGTCAAAATGTTGATGTGAGGTTCTTTGTATTTCCAAATACGGCTACAGTCTATTTGTGGCTGAAGATTTTTGTCTCCGTGATAATAACAATAATAATAATTATTATTATATATATTATTATTATTATAGTAGTAGTGTAGTATATATATTATATATTATTAGTAGTAGTAGTAGTAGTAGTAGTTAGTAGTAGTAGTAGTAGTAGTAGTAGTAGTAGTAGTAGTAGTAGTAGTAGTAGTAGTAGTAGTAGTAGTAGTAGTAGTAGTAGTAGTAGTAGTAGTAGTAGTAGTAGTATTAATATTAATATTTATATTATATTAGTATTATTAGTATTATTAGTATTATTAGTATTATTAGTATTATTAGTATTATGTATTATTAGTATTATTAGTATTATTAGTATTATTAGTATTATTAGTATTATTAGTATTATTAGTATTATTAGTATTATTAGTGTATTAGTATTATTAGTATTATTAGTATTATTAGTATTATTAGTATTATTAGTATTATTAGTATTATTAGTATTATTAGTATTATTAGTAGTATATTAGTATTATTAGTATTATTAGTATTATTAGTAGTATTAGTAGTATTAGTAGTATTATTAGTAGTATTAGTAGTATTAGTAGTATTAGTATTATTAGTATTATTATTTTATTGCGCCTAAAATCCTTGGAATCCATGCAAGCTCGCATCAACACAAAAGGATGGATCAATGTCAAAGTCAATAAACTTCCCGGTTGTCAACAGATGGAACAGATGTAATGATACGCCAGTAGGCCGTGGTGGATAGGCAAGGCTATATAGGTACGTTTTTAAATGGCGACACAATTTTGGAATAATTATTCTCAACTGATCAAACACTAGAAGGAAACATATTCCAAACAGTATAAAGCTGCAGAAAAACCCAAATATTGGCATTGACATAAGGTGCACACGCATATACATCCATGTGGTGCACACGCATATACATCCACATATATGCAATGAAACAACGCACACAATAAAGCATTTAATATTTAATATGAATGGTGTTTTTCATAATAACAAACAAATGTAGTTCAATGAAAAGGCTTGTCTGTACAATGTTGTACTCTCTCGATTCGCGCAAACTATACAGTGAAATATGATATATTAGCTATAAGAATGCATCCTTTACATTTTCCTAATTCAAAATCTGGTATCGACTGCCCATCTCATGTAGATTTATTTCTACAGATTACGTATGAAATCTGGCATAAGAACAACATCTCAAATCCCATATTATTTATGGCAACTAGAATTAATGACGGCATTTCTTTACGTGCAGTGACTGTACCCACATCACTCCAACAAACAACGCCTCGACGTATTCAAATCGCGTGCGGTTTGGTTTAACATGATTTTGATTTTGGCTGGATATTAATTTGGCAAATGCAATCTGCGTCCTAAGCCAAGACAGATTCGCTCGGTTTCAATCTTACGCCGAACTTACACAAGGGATACAATTCTACGCTGTAACTTTAGTAAAGAGGCATGTCTTGGTTACTACAGTTAATATTACTCATTTGGAATGTTTAAATAATTCGTAGTTGATCAATAATAAAAATAAAAACCTTGCCGTAAATTTATAATTTGAACAACGTGTGAGTTTACTGCTACAGTGTAGCAGAACACCATGTCCGTATTTTTGAACATAAGCCAGCTCCCACAAAACAGGACATCCGGCCAAATCAGAAATGAGATCTACAGCTCGTAATGCGCTGATACCGTGATGGGTGATGCGTGATTGATACACACTGTGAACGTCAAACCGATGGCGGCCAAAGAGTGCTGGAATATTCTGTTGGCGCCTACCTACCTTAGCTCCACAGACGGGAATATGTTCCCTATACCCGTGTGTGCGTGTGCGTGCTTTTATTAATTGCTCGCGTAAAACTACGAAACAATTCCAGGCACCGATGTCTTTATTAATTTTCAGCTGCGAAAATTCGAGGCACCGAAGGTCAGTTGGTTCGTAGATTATTTATCGAATACGGTGCTGGCCAAATGTCACACGGGGGAATGGGAGTATAAAAAACATAGCTACGAGGATTTCTGCACACTGGAAAATGGCGACAAGCTTTGTGCAATAACCGTTTTAAATATCAAATCGAACTAAACTTTAGAAATACATGCATAAGAGGCATACGCCCAAATAACTGTAATTGTGTGCACGTCCAGTGCGTGCGTGCTTGCGTGCGTGCGTGCTTGTGTGTGCGCACGCACGTGTATGTATGCATGGCAGCAGGTATGTATTTGTGCGTGTGGGTCTAAAGGTAATTACAAGTTTGTTTCAGGTTAATTTCGATTACGTGGCCGCACGCACACGCGTGATTTCAGTTACGCGCCATCTGTCGGTCTCACGCTCAACGACTTGCGTGAACTCGACCAACTCTGTAAGACACACGTTTGGCCCTCGTTATGAAGGAAGGGTGGTCTTCAGAAATATCTTACATTTTCACGACATTGTAAACGTCAAGTCCTGATAATAGCCAGTCAAACGATAATAGCGTAATTAATGTATAGTAAAGGTATTGGAGCATCTCTTTTTATTTTTTTTAAGTGGGGTTAACTTTACTGTTATGTGGTTTTAGCCACGGATGGTACGCATTTCCAGAAAGTTCGCTGAGTCATACAAACACACATGCACGCACACACGCACACACGCACACACGCACAAACGCACACACGCACACACGCACACACGCACACGCGCACATATGCGTATATAAATCAGGTCTCTTTACAATTATACCGGAAATGTCGTGACGTCATGAAAAGTTTTTGGCTACGTACAGCAACTCGGATTTGCCAAGTTGTCGCAGATTCAGCCAAACCATGATAATATATATATATATAGCACAAATTAAATAATATTTCTGGAATATGCATTGTTTACATGACCGATCGATGAAGTTATGCGGTGAACGTCTTTACAGAGCCTTTTTCCAAGAAACATACGTTGATTGTATGCATATGCGTGTGCGTTGCGTGCGTGCGTTTGCGTGCGTGCGTGCGTGCTATGATTCACATTTCAAAGTAAAGTGTCCAGTTATTTCGTCCGTGCAATGCAACCGTTTCAACGACTTATAAAGCTATGGATTATGAGTCCACGTTGAAACTACTGTTAGACCTTCAAAGTTATAGCAAGACGTTAAATGTAGGCTAACGATTGCCTGAGCGATTAATTAGCATAATTTATTTAATTTAAAATATGATGTATATAAATAACACATGAAAACGTTTTAAAAGAAAACTGGACGCGCCACATAAACAGATAGTTGACTAAACGTGAAAGTTTACTAACATTAAACCTTTCTTTTCCACCATCTACCCCCAAAAACCTTCATATTTATAAGGGTATACCTTAGTGTCACGCTACAAAATTAATTGCGGATGTCACGTTTATAACACGTGCAAGCACGGCGTGAATAAGTGTGTACATGAGTTGTGTATGTGTTTGTAGTTTATTTTAATTTCGTATTATATTCTAGGTTTTTCTACTTTGAGAAGGCCATGGGGGTGTAAACAAGTCTATCACTTGTCATGTCCTTCCTCCAGCAGCACATCACACTGTGTATGTTTGTTTGTTTGTTGTTGTTGTTGTTATTGTTATTGTTATTGTTATTGTTATTGTTATTGTCATTGTCATTGTCATTGTCATTGTCATTGTCATTGTCATTGTCATTGTCATTGTCATTGTCATTGTCATTGTCATTGTCATTGTCATTGTCATTGTTGTTGAATAAAACGTTCGTTCGTTCGTTCGTTCGTTCGTTCGTTCGTTCGTTCGTTCGTTCGTTCGTTCGTTCGTTCGTTCGTTCTTTCGTTCGTTCGTTCGTTCGTTCGTTCGTTCGTTCGTTCGTTCGTTCGTTCGTTCGTTCGTTCGTTCGTTCGTTCGTTCGTTCGTTCGTTCGCTTGTTGTTCGTTCGTTCGTTCGTTCGTTCGTTCGTTCGTTCGTTCGTTCGTTCGTTCGTTCGTTCGTTCGTTCGTTCGTTCGTTCGTTCGTTCGTTCGTTCGTTCGTTCGTTCGTTCGTTCGTTCGTTCGTTCGTTCTTTCGTTCGTTCGTTCGTTCGTTCGTTCGTTCGTTCGTTCGTTCGTTCGTTCGTTCGTTCGTTCGTTCGTTCGTTCTTCTTC
>JAODUO010000082.1:220000-225000 GCA_025642075.2 Ridgeia piscesae | reverse complement strand
GTTTATGCAATCATCAAAGCCAAGAGTTCTCTGCATTTGATTATCCGCACGTGAACATTACTGCAACTCTCTTCATAGCAGACAATCTGTCTGTTAAACCGACTGCCATTCTGTCAATGCATTAGACATGATTTGACATACACAATTAATTTACGGATTTTTTTCTATTAACACAAATGCCATAGCACATAAGGTAATGTTTCAATATAGAACATAAATGGGTATGATGAACAACATTGTATTTAATATTGAGTTTAACTATTATGTATGTAGGAATATCTATAACAAAAATCGGCGTTCGTTTAAGTATTGGCGTCAAAGCATTAAAATGCAACAAGTGTTGACATCACTCTGATCGAGAACGTTGAAAGCTACGTCTACCTGGGACAGAGATACAGCACCAGAGACAAAAACCAAGACAAGGAGATTCAAAGAAGAATCACGGCCGGATGGGCAACATTCGCCAAGCACCGCGACATATTCAAGGGTAACATTGGAACATGCTTGATGAGACAAGTCTACAACTCAAGCGTACTTCCAGCAATGATATACGGCGCAGAAACATGGGCACTCATCACCCAAGCAAAGAACAAGCAATAGCAGCCGCACAAGCAAAGGTGGAAAGGACTCAAAGGAGTACGCTAAACATACCTTACCGGAACTGAAAAACAAACATCTGGGTAAGAGAAAACACAAAGGTCACAGACGGGATTGAACAAGTCAGAAGACGGAAGTGGACCTGGGCAGGGCACGTCAGCAGGATACGAGATAACCGATGGACACTGCGTATCACCACCTGGAAACCCTACGAAAGGAAAAGACCTAGAGGAAGACCGGCGAGACGGTGGAGAGACGAACTAGACGACTACTGGAAGGGTACCATCTGGCAAAGGATAGCGCAAGATAGGCATATGTGGAAGGAGCATGCTGAGGCTTTCGCACAACCACGGGACACTATGGCTGAGCAATGATGATGATGATATATTTATATACATGTATGTATGTATGTATGTATGTATGTATGTATGTATGTATGTATGTATGTATGTATGTATGTATGTATGTATGTATGTATGTATGTATGTATGTATGTATGTATGTATGTATGTATGTATGTATATATATAATATATATATATATATATATATATATATATATATATATATGTATGTATGTATGTATGTATGTATGTATGCATGTATGTATGAATATACAGTATATAATATATATATATATATATAATTATATATATATATATATATATATATATATATATATATACTGTATATACATACATACATACATGCATACATACATACATACATACATACATACATACATACATACATACATACATACATACATACATACATACATACATACATACATACATACATACATACATACATACATACATTCATACATACATATCAGGTGTTACGATAACACAGCCAGAGGATATCACTTTTCCTTCAAAAGTATTTTCTTTGATAAGTCTCCTTTGAGATAATTCACTGTAGATAGGTATATTCATCTTAAAACACGACTATGACAGAAAGCGACCCATGCAGTACACCGAAGCTGTAAAAAACCACGAAGCACGCAAGTTATATTTCCCAGAGCACAGATAAACACATTCTGACCTTAATTACACTTCTAATTGATATAAATTAATATTGCTCTAGCGTGCACTGAGAGATGGTGTCTTCCTATTCTAGGTATTTCCCGTTATAGCTACTTCCCTCTATGGCTACTTGCATTGCCGTTACAACTCCTCCACGTTATAGCTACTTCCCGTAATAGATACGTGTATTCCCGTTGTAGATACTCGTTGAGTGTGACAGTTGGACTAGTCTCGTTATCGCTACATTTTAAACGATCTAGCACTAGCAGGGACGGGGTGGGTGCATTAAGTATTTCAGGTTTTATTGAGTCATTTCGATATCTGATAAAGCAGTTATGTTTTTGTCATGCCTCCACAAAATATGTACGTTGATTTAGTTGGTGGCACATGAAGAAATTGTTTTACATAGTATACATATGAAACATTGTTTTGAAATAGAGATAGATCAGCATTCATGTTGCGATATGTAGATATATACGCGAAGTAGCTATACACTTTTTCCTAACTTTTATAACGGTCTTCTAACTTTTATTGAAAGATTAGCCCTCTAATTTCAATTGACATGTCAATGTTTTAATCTCGATTGAAAGTCCAGCGCTCTAACCTCGATTGAATGTTTGACGTTCTAATTTCCTTTGTAAAATTAGCGCCATACCCCACCCCACCCCCACACACACACCCACCCACCCCCATTGACTTTTTAGGGCTCTAACCTCTATTGAATGTCCAGCACGCTAACATCGATTGAGAAATCTGCACTTTAACTTGTTGCATTGACACCTCACTGTTCCAGCTTCCAATGAGAGATCAGCGCTCTAACTTTCAGTCCCAGATCAGCGCTCTAATTTCGATTGAAAGCTTCGTCTGATAAATGACAAAGCATTGGTCATAGGGCATTGCAATATCAACGCCTCCACTGCCAACAATACCACCATCGCACTGCGGGCAAATAAAATGATACTAATAATATTAACAACAAATACTAATAATAACATCAAGTATTTAAAGGATAAATTATTAAACAATGAATATCTCGTGGATGCACCCTGCTAACAACACCATACTTGATAACCTTAAGACAAAGCCAAAACGATACGCACCGTATTTAGCCATTACCTCCCGTTCCTTCCACGATGAAGACGTGGTACATCGCGTGCGTGTGTGCGTGCTTGGCATGACCCGCACGACCGATCGAACGCTCAACAAACAGATGCAATCTCGCCGTCGTTTTTGGCAGCGCCTTCAGTTTCTTTAATAACATCCTAATTACAACGTGCAATTAAAACGACCAGCCGCAGGAACATGTAAATCGGTCTCTAGAGACGCGTCGATGACTCAGGCTTCATCAAACGCGTCTTACTCGAACTTGTTGAGTTGCTAGCACGAAATCTTCGCGAGCGTCTGTGATATACGAACACCGTGATACCCTCTCGGTGTCCTCGTTTAAGAACATTTACTAGGCGGCGTTGTACTTTATAGTGTGTTTGGTATTATTTTAGAGAATGCAGAATTTTGTTGTTGTTAACCTACACACGCCAATGGGTATGTAATTTGGAGTTTTGTTTAATTAAAATGCACGTTCTCTTAATGTGTCCGTCTCAAGTTAAACATGAATTAACAATGCTATTATTGTAAGTAGTGCTGCAATTGTATATTTATTTGTATAACACTAAAGAAATGGAACACAAAGAAACGACCACAAGGGACCGATGTCAGTCCAGTCTGACCATCCTCGTCGATCGTCTTTTATTCCGTTTCTTTGCAGAATTAACTGATTTCGGATACAAGTACGTCCACGCTTGGAAATAGGACTCCCAATTGTGACATGTAAACATGTTCTTTTAACAGGGATGCTATTTTTCAATAGCACAAATTCGAGATGATTATCAGAAACCGGAACTGACCACTTAGCTCCATAAAAACATTCTTCCATCTCAATCCTATTACATTACGTAGACTGACCAAGGCGTGGCCTGACCCAGTCTCGCCATAGTAGAACTATAAACTACATGATTGTTGCATGATGCTATTTTTCTGTTTTAGTTCAATAAATACTGTTTTATGGTAAGTATTGTGATATTTAATGTGTTGGTTAATTGGCCAGAAATGATGCGCAAAACGGCTAAACATAAAAAATAAGCCTAAACCAGAAAATAAATAGTTTCTACTTTCATCAAAAATACATATAAATATGAATAATAAATATATCTGATGTGATAATTCACTGGTACTCGTCGTACAGTACAGTAGCAATCAATTTAAACCATGGCAGAATGCTCACGTGAGTTCTTGCCTAATTAGTTACCAGTCGCGTTTCTTAGAAATACATTGGCTGCATTTCTTGTTTTTGCTAATAAAGTAATGTCCACTGATATGTCTACACTCGCGGGGGAAGGCGCCCGAAGAACGTTCAACAGTTACAATTAGCCTACTTCTGTTTCATGTTCGAAAACGACATCGCATTTGTGTCTGCCCTAACACCGTCAACACTTGTTTCGAGCAAGTTTCGCCTAATTACGCCGTGCAATTAATCTGGTAATTCCCATGTGCAAGTCATACCAATGACAAGAGAACTTCTGCTAATTCCAGTGAGATCAAACTCTTCCGTTTCAAAATCGTCGAGTGTTCACACCTGTGGATGTTCGGCCGTCTGTGATGTCCTTTTCTCCGCGAGAGACGCTCACACCAGCGAGTGTCACTGGTCAAGCGAAGCGCCCCGGACCAGGTGACAAGCAGACGTCAAGTGGGCGAACCGGGACCAATTAGCCCCTCTTTGATCATCCCCCTCCCCCGAACGACAACGCCATTTTTGAAACAGACAAGTCCAAGGCGGAGTCGCGTGCAATACGTGTACGCCCACAAAGTATTGCTTCACAATAGTTAAATTTAGACTCCCGCTTATTACATTATAATTTTTATTCATCAGAAATCATTGGGTAATTGAAATTGTATCTACTACGTACTAACGCCAATGTATTGACGATATACAGCTTGATATATATATATATATATATATATATATATATATATATATATATATATATATATATATATATATATATATATTATATATATATATATATATATGTTTAGGATTTAAAACACCTCACGGTTTGTATAAGATAAAATGGTCGCTTTTTCACTATTTTGATTATATATAATTTCTCAATATTTGTGATCGACTCCACATGTTAACCCCTACGACCCTTCCTGAAAGTCACATTGTAGTTCCTACACTTGTATTCTACAGAATCGTGAATATCTTCAGGTAGCAAGTGTTTAAAGAAAAAAACTATACATTCAAAACTATTATTCGTCTTTGCATGTAATGTAAGTATATCAATTAAAGTTTACTGTAACATTTATTTTCTACGAT
>JAODUO010000082.1:195000-215000 GCA_025642075.2 Ridgeia piscesae | reverse complement strand
GTTTGCTTGTTTGTTTGTTTGTTTGTTTGGTTGGTTGGTTGGTTGGTTGGTTGGTTGGTTTGTTGTTTGTTTGTTTGTTTGTTTGTTTGTTTGTTTGTTTGTTTGTTTGTTTGTTTGTTTGTTTGTTTGTTTGTTTGTTTGTTTGTTTGTTTGTTTGTTTGTTTGTTTGTTTGGTTGGTTGGTTGGTTGGTTGATTGGTTGATCTGTTGTTTGGTTGGTTGGTTCGTTGTGTGTTTGGTTGGTTGGTTGGTTGTTTGTTTGGTTGGTTGTTTGTTTGTTTGTTTGTTTGTTTGTTTGTTTGTTTGTTTGTTTGTTTGTTTGTTTGTTTGGTTGTTTGTTGGTTGGTTGGTTGGTTGTTTGGTTGGTTGGTTGATTGGTTGACTGGTTGTTTGACTGGTTGGTTGTTTGTTTGTTTGGTTGGTTGGTTTGTTTGTTTGTTTGTTTGTTTGTTGGTTGGTTGGTTGGTTTGGTTGGTTGGTTGGTTGGTTGGTTGGTTGGTTGGTTGGTTGGTTGGTTGGTTGGTTGGTTGGTTGGTTGGTTGGTTGGTTGGTTGGTTGGTTGGGTGACTGGCTGGTTGTTTGATTGGTTGTTTGATTGGCTGGCTGGCTGGCTGGTTGGCTGACATATCATATCATATCATATCATATCATATCATATCATATCATATCATATCATATCATATCATATCACATCACATCACATCACATCACATCACATCACATCACATCACATCACATCACATCACATCACATCACATCACATCACATCACATCACATCACATCACATCACATCACATCACATCACATCACATCACATCACATCACATCATATCATATCAGACATTATATTATAGTAAATTATATATTATAGTTATGGATCGTGGGAATAAATAACGAGATGAAAAGTGTGAAGAATATTTAATTGGTGATAAATTGAGGGTGAGAAGCATCTGGTGTAATGGAGTTGGAAGGAATCGACGATATGGTAGAATGTGGTAGAATGTGGTAGGATGTGGTAGGATGTGGTAGAATGTGGTAGGATGTGGTAGGATGTGGTAGAATGTGGTAGGATGTGGTAGGATGTGGTAGGATGTGGTAGAATGTGGTAGAATGTGGTAGGATGTGGTCGGATGTGGTAGAATGTGGTCGGATGTGGTCGGATGTGGTAGAATGTGGTCGATGTGGTCGGATGTGGTAGAATGTGGTAGAATGTGGTCGGATGTGGTAGGATGCACCCGAGACAGATGAGTTAGAAAAACGACATGAAGAATGGAGAGGGACAGAAGACGAATTGGGATGAGGGGAACTGCCAAGGGAACAAGAACACTTTCCTTTGTTTTCTCTTCATTGTTTTAAGACTACTTCTTTGAATAAGTTTAATCTTACGAGCCGTACTTTTTCTAGAAACGGATACAATAAAGATGGTGCTACATTGATAATGTAAATGACGATAAACGTATGACGCCGTCCCTCGGCTACCAACGCCGCGCAATATATCGAACGTGCCACGTTTAATGGCGCTATCAGGTTGCACAAGATCATCGTCAGATTTCTATCGTCATAAAGTGCACGGAGACATGTTTATTTCGGACAGCTGCCCTTGACTCGAGTGTCACTGGACTAAATCATGGATTAGTATGCATTTTAAGTATGTTTATTGGTGTGGGTGGATTGTTATTTTTAATGGTAAACATGATGCGAAAATTGGCATTCTATATATAATTTAAAATGTTGATATTATGTTTATATCATGACGGCTTTAGTTAGTGATGTAAATATTTGTCTTTCATGCGTATATTCTCGATAAATACACCATACACACATAAATAAATAAATTTATGGGTTCATATATGGTCAATTTACGCCTCGGTCCTCATGAGACATTTTAAATATCGCTATTGTAACAGTTTGTCTTACCCAAAGGGTAGATTTTCTTCACACCCTAATACACCCTCCCGTTACCATGCTGAGACATAAGCAGGATTTGGCAGAACGGTGCTGAAGTATTTTTACATCTCTCGTACCATATCAAAACATGTCGACTGTATTGATAAATAAACAAATGATTTAACATATATTTTAGGGCGATATATTGAGGAAATGATAAGTTGTGACCATATGGATGATTACACTACAAATGTTACGATTACTATGAATACGTATGACGTCATACAGGCTCAACCAACTGTGCATGCAGTGGTGTTCATGCGTACGTCTTCGTACATGCACGCACAGCCGCACGCACGCACGCATGCACGCACACACGTGTGGTTGGAGTTAACTACGCCCTTTTAGAGACTCGACAACCGCACCAGACATCGGCAAACAAAGATGTCATATCCCTTTGTTGTACACTCGCCCCGCGCACTCGCTGTCAATGCCGAGCATTATCGTGTAACGTACTGTTTCTATTTAGCTCTGTCGGGCGCTGTAAAGATGTCTCGTTCCAGTCGACCATAAATAGTTGCCGGACAATACCTGTCACCGAAGCCAGTCCCGTCATTTTTAAACAAGATAAATTATCCTCTGGTCAGCGCGCTATACGTGGGGAGCGGTGGTCACGTGGTAGAGCGCCGGACTGTCAATCGAGGTTCAGTCCCAACTGCCGCCGTTTCGAAACTTAGGCAATTTCGTTCACTCCACATTTGCCTGTGTCTTTCGGAAGAGACACTAAAAGCCGGTGGTTCCTTCTATCTGGTGTCTATGCCAGGAGAAATAAAAGATCCCACACAGGGGGTAAATGTGTAACCTGTAGTGGACTCACAAATTCTCGTTGGACTTTAAAACCCCTGCAGAAGGCCCCGTCCATTATCTGAGAGAAGAGAAAAAGAGACTAAACATCGATAGACCAAACATAACGCCATGTAGCAATCTTGTGAATCCGCGCGGAGTGATATTGTTTAAACGAAACAAATAGTTCCTTATTTTTGTTCAGTTCAGTTAACTGTAATAATGTGTTTTCTTATGAAAACGACATTGATGACCAGTGTAAACATGTCAATTACCGTGTAGTGTTTTGAAGAAACGTCCAACGGGAATTCTGTTTTTAAACGCCTGCTTGCTGTGCCACTGCGCTGCAGAGCTTTGATAATGGATAATTGTACACGAGGCGTTCGTGTGAATCTCGCTTTTATCCACAACTGGTGTCAGCCGCAAACAATGATAGCTCAGCAACAAGTAGCGGCCCATCAATTAATCTGTCCACTTGCCAAACCGCATCGATGTAATCCGATTTGTCGGTGAATTATCGCAATGGGAAAACCAGGGGGTTGATTATTTGCTTTTTAATTCACTATAACCGTGCATAAATATTTGCCAAACAAAGCGTGCGTAAGTGAATTACGTGCGCAACGTCGCCAATCAAAGAGCGAGCATCGCTTTACGCCGGGCCAGTAATTACGTTGACGTCATCTCCGGGGAAATCGTCGTGATTGTTAAGGAAATTATAATCATCACTATAGCGGGTGCGAAGTGGGAAACGAGATGGGATGCAGTCGTTGTGTGACATCGGACGCCGCTGCCCCACCCACGGGATGAGATGGGAAGATTCCCCGAGGTGTACGTGACATGGATGATTAATTACTAATAAATGTAATGTTGATACAACAGATGACATCGTAATGGCTGCCTCGATTCCGTAGTGTAGTAGTAGCGGCCGTGTACTGAGTACTGACTGGCCATATACTGACTGGCCGTGTATTGACTGGCCGTGTACTGACTGGCCGTGTATTGACTGGCCGTGTACCGACTGGCCGTGTATTGACTGGCCGTGTACTGACTGGCCGTGTATTGACTGGCCGTGTACTGACTGGCCGTGTACTGACTGGCCGTGTACTGACTGGCCGTGTACTGACTGGCCGTGTACTGAGTGGCCGTGTACACGTCCCGTTATTGAAAGTCAGTTTTAATTGTATATGGGTTTTTGCGTTATTATGCGTATAATGTATTATTATATAGTTATTATTATTATTATTATTATTATTATTATTATTATTATTATTATTATTATTATTATCTTACTATTATTATATTATTATTATTATTATTATTTATTATTATTATTATTATTATTATTATTATTATTATCTTATTATGCTTATATTATTATTATTATTATTATTATTATTATTATTATTATTATTATTATTATTATTATTATTATTATTATTATTATTATTATTATTATTATTATTATTATTATTATTATTATTATTATTATTATTATTATTATTATTATACCTACGAAATTCCGTGTAGTAATCCCGAAACAATGCTCGCAATTTGAAGAAGCGCCCGCGAAATGTTTAAACTGCAAACAAAATATTCAGTTTGTAAATGACCGCATTTAGAAATCGGCACATTCTCTGATCAAATTAGGACAATGTACAACCGACATACCGGACACCGCTCTGATAATAACATAACAGAGCAGACAACGCCCCTTTAATATTAATACTGAAACACAGCATGTGATTATGAGGATGTGTCAATGATGCTGCTGCTGTCGCTTTTGTCACAGACGTGCATGGGCTCAATTGCGATGATAAAATATTGAACCGACTCAAAAAAAATCTGTTTAGATTTGTGAAGAGATTGTTTCAAAACAATACGGCGTGTTTAAGTAGATTTCATGGTAGTTGCAAATGTGCTATTATGTTTTTATGTAATCATCGGACAGTCGATGTTAAATTATTTAATAATCACCGCATCCGTTAAACAATCAGCGTACAGAGATGTTTCCAGCTGTATCACAGGGCCGTGTTGCGTGCAGGGGCACGCACTGTCTAATGCAGTCGGCATGGGAAGACGAGGATATCGTGAATGACCCCACACTCTTCTATGATGTTAAACATCTTCCCATAACCAAGTTATCATCTAAGATGGGCATGTTGTGTCTGAGCCTGGATGATGTTCCTATCAAGACATAGTAGTCGTAGAATTCCTCTCTACTTATCTATCTTAATCCCCATTATCGCCGTTCTTCTGCAAGCCCAACCCAGCCGGTTCATGCGCTCAACTGTTGGTCACGGATGATTTCCGACTCTGCCTGTCTAACACTGTTGTTTCCCGAATTGAGTCCCAGAGTCTAAAATTGCCAGCTCATTACTCTAGTTCTGTAAAAATGGTTTTGTTATAAGTTAAAGGTCACAAGGTCAACTTTTGTTTATATATATATATATATATATATATATATATATATATATATATATATATGTGTGTGTGTGTGTGTGTGTGTGTGTGTGTGTGTGTGTGTGTGTGTGTGTTTGTGTGTGTGTGTGTGTGTGTGTGTGTGTGTGTGTGTGTGTGTGTGTGTGGTGTGTGTGTGTGTGTGTGTGTGTGTGTGTGTGTGTGTGTGTGTGTGTGTGTGTGTGTATATATTACGTATAGTGAGAGGGAATTCACTAACATGCGCGGACATTGTAGCAATACACTGTGAAAGCATAACGTTTCTTTCTAACTTAATAATACAAATAAATTCCGTAAATAAATTATCGGTTGTGATTAGAAGTCAACCAACTTTCCCACAGAGATAATTCTAAATCGGACAACAACATACTTTGGCCTGTAAGGCAATGATTCCTGTAATAACCTCTTTCTTATCGTGCCCATAACTTCAAAGCCGAACAGGCGCCGAAGCGTTCCACCAGAGAGCGCCCTCTAGCTAAAGTCACAGCACTATCTCGTGTTTTCATCTCAACTTTATCGCTGCCCGTATGTTGCTGTTTACTGTTGTGATTACACGCGCCGTGACACAATGCCTTTCGTACAATTGTATAGCGAACATATGGCATATTAATATTTAACGATACAGTAGAATCTCTCTATTGGGATCACCAAGAGTGTTCCGGAAACTTTTTGAGGTACGGACCACATTTGTCCAGGTTATCCCTCTGCATGCTAAAGCGCTAAGTTATATAATCTATATCTTTTAGTAGATTTTCACGTGTTTTGTGTTAGTTAACCTGACTCACACATTAACAATATATAATTCATTATAATTAATATCCTAAATAACATTATGACGTTGTCTGTTCTTCAACAAACTAGGCCTGCTATTGCCAAGATAGAGCAGAGCTATTATGTGTACAGTAACAACCATCATCGGTATTGAAGGTGTTCTTTGTGTGATTTCGTTGTTAGGAATTCCGATGGAGCTTAATCAAATTCTGATGAAAAGTACCAATCACTTCAGCTTTGTCTGAAAATGTTCACTTTTATAGCTAATAAGTATCACAATAGTTGTCTGATTATACTGACCCAGCTATATTGGCTGAAACAAAGATGCTGTCTCTCATGTGAAGTTATTCTTATTTCAACCTCTTATATCCTTGTGACGTTGTAGTGTTACAAGGGTTTTCCTACAAAGCAGCTTTATCATCTCCAAATAATTGCGACTGCTTCAGCAACGGAATTGTAAATAAGCACCGATGTCACTAAATGAACCATTGAGCGCGATCTGTAAGATGTTCAGAACACCCAACAAACAATGAATCCACGTATCATTTTTATTATTCATGGGCTTATCAATATGCTAATTGTGGCGTTTTTCATTTCATGTCTCGCGGGCCAGCGGATAACCGTCCGCCGGGCAAACTTGGGCCAGGGTTTGCAAAACGTTGACTAAGAGGCAATAGCCCAATATGTCGTGAATTTCGAAATAACCGTATCAGTGAAACTAATCTGTTATACTCTACAGTTAGGAACATATGTCAGTGTCACAGGGTGGCCTTAGTTGCGAGATGGTTGTATTACCGAGGTGCCCGTACTACGAGGTTTTGCACTATTCCAATCTTTCAATTAGCGAATACACCCGCCCGGATATCGTTGTTCCGTTTGGCGACCTTCGATTTTATGCGCTATTTTATGCGTCAAGTTCTTACGATCGCCAACTCATTACTCATGCCACCTATCGTATGTGAATATAATGTGTTTTATTAGTGATACTATTAATATTTTACGACCGGCAAACGAGATAATGTTTTTGTCAATCGAAGACAACACCTGCTCCGTGCTCCAATGTTAACGAGGTATGATCGATATATAGTAACTCAGGGAAGGACATTTCACACGGTTCGACGGGATACTAAAGGTCGTGGGTCGGTGCAAACTTGACAAAGGTGAGTCCAGTCAGTGTCACGGCTGCGATAACATTTCACGTACTTGCACTGCTTAAGTCAATGCCCGTAATCCAGTTGTATCTGGTGGCTCAAATCGGAGAATAAGTTGGTATTTTCGACGAGAAAGTTTGAACTGTTCTGGTGAATCCAAATATTAAAGACCTTTTTTCATTGCAACATTCTAAGTTTGTATGCAAATAAGTAGATTTTGGATTAATGATTTAATCCAAGTTATATATCGAAGAAACTATTCTGTCATGATGATGCAGCTAATGACAGAACATAATCTCCTGCGATCAAAATATATGCATTATGATTAAGCTGATTACTGTCTGGGAGAAATCGTTTAGTAAAACTCTTGAAATTCCACGTCAGATATTGAAGAAATTATTCTGCCGTGTTCATGCAGCTGATCACAGAACATAATCTCCTGCGACCGAAATGAATACATTGTGATAAAAGAATTTGTATTGAGGTGTTTAAGTTCGGAAGAAATCGTGAATCGTCTAGGAAAAGTGTAGAAAGAAGCAGACTTGTTGGTGGAAACAAACAATAAGGCCTACATCATCTAAAGTGCCAACCCCGTGGGAAAACAGTTTACAAAAGTTAAACTAACATTAGCTTTATATATCTTCTTGACGTTGATAACGAGAACTGTTACGCACCAATCCAACTTAAATAAGAGTTTCCACGGAAACATTAGCCGTGGTCTTAACATAATAAGAATATTGAAAATATCTCGGTAATCATCATCTTCTGAGCAAATGTCATTGTCACGATCCCAAAATATAACTTCCGGTGGTGAATAAAATTTAATAATAACTCGGAAACACGCACAACAGTAATTATTAGGTAGATTCTATACCACCGTAATCATGTCCCCAATATTAATCATAAACCCCTTTGGGCAAAGCGTGCGTAGAAACCCGCTTTTCAGTAATCAGTAATGCTATTTTGAAATAGAATATGACACTTGATACGCTCAGATCCAAATTAGCAATCAGTCAATCAACCAATTCTATTATCAAAATACCTAATATGTTACCCGAGAATAATGTAGTTGCTGGCTAAACGCGTATGCACTGTATATATCAATAACATTTAAAAAACAACTTGGCAAACGGCCTTAACAGAAATATAACGTACGGCCTTAACAGAAATATAACATGTCATAGAAAGAATAACATTAAATATTATCCAGAATTTCCTCCATGGAATTATATAATTTAATTGGCTTTGAGCAGGTTGACACATTTAGCAACGAATTCGTTTCGTATTATTTGAACCTTGACAATTATATTTAGAAGTAAGTCTTAACGTGTTGTTATTGTTAGCACCGGAATGACATTCACTTACTTGATTAATTTAGATAAAAATATTCATAAAGAGATAGTTTAGCAGCACACGTTAAGTTTGCGTTGCAAAACGGTTTTACCTTAACTGAATATATGCAACAAATTCAGTGTCATCCTTTTTATTGTTACTTCTGAAAGACAATTATAGTTCAGAATATAATTAATGTTTACTATATAGAAATTCGAAGAATAGTTATGTGATCGTAAGTTTTGCATAAGTCATATAAAGCGGATTAGTTAAAAGAATTGTTCCGAATTCCACTGACAAGATGCCGACTTTATTAGACGAATCGTGGAGTAATGACTCGGTGATTAGTGTTGTTTGTAAACAAAAACAGTATAGGCCATACATAAAGCTCATTGCAAAACGGCAAAATAAATGTTTCGATAGTTCGCTAGCTCATTTTCTTATTACTTTCGTTAGCAATTCATAAATTAAAATGTAAAACATGTCGCTATAGCAGGAGTTTTGTGCCGGTGGCCATTAGAATGTTGAATGCTAAATGAGTCATATTGATGTCACCCGATTGAATTGTTCTTGTAGTGTATACATCTGGAAATTCATTTGCATTTTGTTGAGACCATCCCATATATTTTAGATGTGATCATGAGTTGTAAAATGCATATCCTTTTTAAGGACAATAAAGTAAAGTGAAGTGAAGTGAAAATTCAACACAAACTACCACCTGTTAGCTCGTTTGTAAAACAAATTATATTAACAACAATGGTCAACCAAAGTATGATTTTATCTTTATCTGATTCAATCAAAATCTTTGAAATGCAAAAAATCGAACCGTTCTACTAAATGGCATAATAGTACTAACTCCAAATGTGAATATCAACAAACGTGTTTCGGAGTGGATTAAATTAAGTTAGGAAATAAGTTTAATCAATCCGAATGTTAAAATAATTTATATTTAATCGTGGTATTTATATACATATATCACAATTTGTCAGCAAAATTCTGTATTGCTATATAAGCTTGAAGCGATTGTTATACAACTCAATCGCTCACCGGATAACCTAATAAGTGCAATCCAATAAACATCATCGTTTCCATGACGACACAAATATCAATGCAATTTAATAATCTTAATAAATCGCAATTGCAACAGGACCTTTTGCTACAATAGACGTAGCAGAGCGTGTACGATATTAATTAATATACAACTGAACGTCCGCTAATCTAAAAGTCACTTCGGACGAAGCTGATTAGTTTTCTTGAGCGAGAATCTTAGAGTTTATTAATTTTTTGTAATCATGGTATATAGTGGCCGAGAATAGTTTGTATAATACAATTGGTCATGCTTGAACGCGTTCGTGCGTGTTTTATGTGCGTGCGCATGTATGACGAGACTTTGCATAGTCGATTGTTTGGCGAAATTAACTTTTCCATATTTCCATATGTCTGTACTTGTTCAACTTAAAAACGCTAATATGAATTTATTGCTTTGTAAAAACGATTGTGTAACAAACATATGCCATTTGTATATTCTCTTGTTTTCTACTTCTTAATGTGAGCTGTAATGTGTATTCTAGTTTGTATGTATTCTTTAAAGAAATATAATTTTCCAAAGCCAATAAATTCTTTTGTTGAAACGTAAACCAGCCAAAACGTATTTCCGTAAACAATGCATCAATGATATTTAAGAAAGCTAGCACAAGCAAAAGCGTTGCTAATAATTCAGCATTTTAACTTTCTTATTATAAACTATAACATGTTGATATGTATCATACGTATACAATGCGTCCACAACATTACTAGTCATGTGCAAATGTTTTCTCTTAGTGTGAAAACTGTTTTTATTATTACGCCCTATGCAAAGCTCAAACACAATTACTTCAGTCTTACAATTTAACGACTGTTCAGGTCTAACTTTGTTAATAAAGTAACACATAGTCACTTTTATGTACTATATAAAACAGTTACTTGCATAAAAAGTATATTTATATCCCGCATCCGCACTGTCAAACAACCTAATTTAAACATTTTCGTATGTACAGTGTGGACATAAATGAAGAAATGTAGTTTTAGGGACCTCTCACTAATGATCTTATGAAAATGTTTTGCTCTTTAAAATTGATATAGCTCTTTAGCAGCGATCTTATAGACATACATATACATACATGAACGCACAGATATACAGATACATGCATATTATATATGTGTATATTACATATATACAAAATATAATACACACATATGTGTTATGTGTCTGTATATGTTTGCATATGTCTATAACTGTATATATAATGAAAACCGTTAACATCAGGAGTAACCACACTTGCGTCATATGTACAGGTGTAAAGTTTAATCTGCTTTAATACAGATTTATTATAATTAACATAATAATAATTTATATAATTAACATAACATAATAATAAGTTCAAAATGTATATACTATATTAAAAATAAATAATATATATATATATATATATATATATATATATATATATATATATATATATATATATATATATTAATATATATATATATATATATAAATATATATATATATATATATATATATATATATATATATATATATATATATATATATATATACACACACACAATCACACACACACACACACACACACACACACACACACACACACACACACACACACACACACACACACACACACACACACACACACACACACACACACACACACACACACACACACACACACACACACACACACACACACACACACACACACACACACACACACACACACACACACACACACACACACACACACACACACACACACACAACACACACACACAATCACACACACGGTTAGTTTAAGAATAGTCTCCAATGTAGTCATTTCCCCATTTGCACGGCATTTCTATCCTGTACCGTGAAACAGTTTGTTCTTCATTTCTCGTGTGCCAACATCGCCGTACAGAACTCTCCTTCTCCAGGTCTTACACAAACAGTTTATTCAGCAGAGAGCTTTCTTTGCTCTGCGATTGCATACCGTTGAATACATTTGCCTAATGACCGCCTCCCCCCTCCCGCTGCGTTCCTTCGCAGTGACCTAACCACGTCAGCAGTGAACGACTTCAAAGCGTCACCAAACAGAAGCAATGGCCGTGTAACACCGTTGCACAACCCACTTGATGCGCTCATCCGCAAGTGGTCTAGGTTTAATGGCTAAACGGATAAGGCTAATGCTACGCTTGACCAGGCATTCAAGTGACATTGGGAACACGGGCGACGGAAACTGCTTCAGCGGGACGCGGAATTTCCCGAGGCTCGGCACTTGAGTGAGTTCCGGTCGGCTGGATGGTTGTCCGGAAGTCGGCGGATGGGAGTCGTTGCAAGAGCATAAAGAAGGTTGCTTTGTATCGGCGAGCAGCTAATGACGGTTGTATTGGTGTGTCTATTGCGTGGTGTTATCAAGCTCAAGTGCGGTGTAGTTAAGGTTTGATGGTGGCTTTGATGATAGATGTATGGGTTGGAAATAGTAATGTCTCGTGTATGCGTTCATGTTTATTTAGCAGTGGTTTTGGTCGGATTAACGAAGTGTGTACATGGCTTTGTGAAATAAAGTATTCTCATCCTTGATCTACATTGCTATCGATAACACATATTGTTGTGTCTTGTGAATTTGGGAATATAGGCGTATATATATATAGGATATAGTTAGTGTACATGCATGGTATTATATAAAAATTATAGACATCATATAAAAAAAAACTTATTTATATAATCAACAGAAGAGAATAACGCCAAACTTTCAAGGGTCATATGGACAATTGTTTTATTGTTAGAGCTATTTAAGTATTACTTTATTAATAATGTTGGTTTAATATTAGCCAGTGTAATGTTTGCATAGACGGTGTTAGCACATCCACCATAACGTTTGCGACCGTCTATTCACGCATGAATTCGTATTCACAGAGCAGAAAATTGAATGTTTTAACTATGTTACATATAGTATAAGTATGATGCGTTGAATCCTCACGCAATCATTTGGGAATAGCTGTTAGTTAAAGGAGGGCATATACAATGGAATATTTATATTTTCCAGTAATTGCTCATGGCGCCTCTGACTTGTGCAAGTTTGCTTAATTAAAACTAACAACGGTGTACGGTAACGGAATAAAAACACGGATTAATTAAGAAATTACTAGCGTTACGACCCATATCCGTACGCACACGCGTACAGTTACACTCACTTATATACTTACATACACCCATGCACGCACACACCCACACACACACGTACACATACACAAACACACATAATCACACACCCATACACACACGAATACATGCACACACAAACACACACGCGCGCGTACCCAATCACGCAAGCTCCCACAGTGGCTAAGAAACCAACAGCAGAAATCTAGAATACAATCAATGTTTGAGATAAATCGAATCAACCAGGGAGTAAGTATATGTATGTCTATATGTCTATGTCTATGTCTATGTCTATGTCTATGTCTATGTCTATGTCTATGTCTATGTCTATGTCTATGTCTATGTCTATGTCTATGTCCATGTCATGTCATGTCCATGTCCATGTCCATGTCCATGTCCATGTCCATGTCCATGTCCATGTCCATGTCCATGTCCATGTCCATGTCTATGTCTATGTCTATGTCTAGTCTATATATATATATATATATATATATATATATATATATATATATATATATATATATATATAATATATATATATTATATATATATATATATATATATAAAGATAAAGATAATTCTCTCACTTGTTCTTTCAGTGTTTCATTAACACTCACTGAATCACACACAGCTTATTCGAAGAAGTAATTCCTATAACAATACATTTAGTCCCGTACACACCGTCACCTGCGTGGGAACACGCACCTGGCCCGCGGCACGTCATGCTCTGCGCAACCGACAGTGGGAAAACAAAGCAACGGAGACATCCATTTTGTTGTTACGCTCAGTGAAAGCAGACGCCGCGTTCACGACGCGCGTCTCTCAATAAAACAATAACGCGGCAACAGCAGCAGCAGCAGTGGCGCTCATAATCGGCAGATCTACGACGAGTTGACTTAGTTGCCACTTGACGTCTATTAAATAATGATGTTCGCCATTACGTACAGCGCACGTCCTAATCTCGACAATTTCCAGTAATAACAGTATTTTGAGCGCGCGAAATCAAAGGGCGGTTCCATCGTGCGGCCATTAATTTCGCCATATTAGCGGTAAACGCCGTGGCATTCACGTGGGCGGGCATCGGCGGGCATTGTCGCTTTGTCGTAACGGCCGGCGCCGACAAAAAAGAAGATTTTTATCTCGTCGACACCGACTGATATGGGACGATGTAATGAATAATGAAAACATGTTGAATAGTAATTTAATGGACAAGAAGAGCGCTCATGCGTAGATTAGGCGGTAGTTAAAAAAACTCAACGATCTCCGAGAATAGACAAGGAGTGTGTGCGTGCGAGCGTTCGTGCGTGCGTCGTGCGTTCGTGTGTTCATGTGTGCGTGCAGGTTTGTAGTACTATCGCGTATAACATGTATTATAGTAACAAAGTTAGTATAATCATCCACATATTGTTTTATTATAATAGTGCGAAATTATATTATCATAGAATATGTTTATATATTGCTATTATATTAATTATTTATATTATTCCACATAGTCCAATACATGATATTGTATTGCATTACATTATATTACATTACATTACATTACATTATATTACATATATTACATTATATTACATTACATTACATTACATTATATTACACTATATTACATTATATTACATTACATTATATTACACTATATAACATTAATGTATTTATGTATGTATGTATAATATATTATATATATATATATTACTGTATATATATATATATATATATATATATATATATATATTATATATATATATATATATATATATATATATGTATATATATATATATATATATAATATTATGTATAATTATATATATAATATTATATATAATTATATATAATATTATATATAATTATAATATATATATATATATATATATATATATATATATATATATATATATATATATATATATATATATATACAATCAAATAGTTCTTTAAATTAATGTGCTGGTATTAAATAATTAATTACCTTCCTGAATTTACTATATTACTATAAAAAGTAGTTTAATATAACATATAAAAATTGAACAAATAATATTTAATATATAATAATATGTTTGTTTTGTAAAAGAACACATTGGCCAGATCCTAGAAACCCTCTAGGATAAAGTAATATGTGAACTGTGGTGTGCATCTTGCGATACTTCAATAGCACGCAAACGTTTATTATAACGTAATTATAATGTGTATCATATATTCATATTTTATTAAAAATATGGATCGTTATTTGTATTGAAGACACATGTTTGTTTTGAACAAATTATATATGTGTGTGAGTATGTCTGTGAGTACATATATATATATATATATATATATATATATATATATATATATATATATATATATATCATATTATCTGCGTAATGTCAACATATGGACTTCAGAGTCACATGTACTTGCTGTATATGCCCTGTTAAGTCTGGAATAAAGTTATTGAATTGAATTGAATTGAATTGAATATGTAGATGTGCTACAACTTAACATAGTATATATATATATATATATATATATATATATAATATATATATATATATATATATATATATATATATATATATATATATATATATATATATATATATATATATAACATAAATCCCAAATCCAATCTATTCTATACTTCCTATGACAATGTTTGTTGTACTACGCGTTTTTGAATTTTATGATTAAATCTGGACGAACAAATCGCATGAACTCCATCATTTAGGCCTACTTGTTCTTGTGCGTCTAACTAAATCGGTGTGCGGTTAGTTTTATTTATAAGCAAGCAATCGATAACCGTGAACGTCTGTTTGTGTATTGTTAACGAAATTTTTTCGACAGAATGACTGATGTAGACACAACGCGCATCGTTCGTTAAACATTTATAGGGGAGCCTGGTTATCCATTAATAGCAGTCTCCGTTGAATCTATGTCATCTCTGACAGGTGCATAAAGGGGGACAAATCATTAGTTTATATCTCGGTTGATGGCGGTCGAACAAATGCCTGAGATTGGTAGGAAGACGCGGTGGCGTGGTGGTAAGAACGTCGTCTGTCGCTAGAGACATCTCGTCATACTGTCGTTTCGAACACAGACAATTACGTACATTCCACGTCGTGTGGACATCGGTGAACATAAACGAAGAAATGTAGTTTTCTTTCATTAATTGTTGCATTGGTAAGAAAGCATTTAACTTACATTTTAGGACCCAATTTTGCTCTTTATAAAATGGATATATCTCTGTAATTTGCTCTTTAAAATGTATTTAGTTCTTTAATAGTGAGTGATCTTATGAACCAGCATTTGCTCTATCAAAATGGACGTCGCTATTAATAGTGAGTAATCTTATAGACAGGAAACTGTTACCACCAGGGAGAGCCACTGGGACACTTTCGCCGAGTCGCGGAATTAGGGTCCTAATCACAAATACGGCGGCGTTTTTTAAACGTCCTTAAATTTAGCAATTTATTTAAAGATCGATTTACTTATGAACTCTTTCGCTTAGTGGAATACCTCTTGATCTGATTCGCAAGACTGTATTACTAAACAGACAAACACTTTTTTCTTCACATAGTATAAGCTCAAGTTTAATTTTCTGTCAGTAGTTTGAGAGTTTCAGATACAACTTTTATATGCATATGTCAGCTACAAACCGCATTTACACACTTGTTTAAGACAAATTCTTGTACATTCTGCTATGTACAAGCCTGTTTATTATGTTTGGCGTTTCTTTGATCGTTTTGTTAGAAGATACGTTTTTATAATGGATTGCACATTGGTTTATCGATCTGGAACGAAGAATAGACGATATCGCGTACAATAGATAATATTTATTACGATCACAATACAATACCCAGACAGCCACGCTGTGTGCTTGCCCCTTTTTATGTACATTTGTACATATATCATACACAGTATCTAAACTTTACTGTATTTACACTCGTTCAACAATACTTCCTGCAAAAAACTGTACAACATGTTGTAGTTTGTTGGTGTACCGGGACGTGTATTTGGATGCGTGTTTAGTGATGCATATATTTGGTTGAGTAGTTAAGTTGTTTTGAATGTTGTCGAATCTGTAGTTGTATTTGTTTATCGTTGTCTAATAAGATCGTTATATCGTGGGAAATGTATCGCCGGAAGTGACGTTCATCGTTGTCACCACCATTACACAATGTCACTCAAAACCATCTATATATGCTCACTGTCAGCAATATGATGGCCCTTTAATTGTGGTATTAAATGACAATAAGACACGCACAACTGTCACATAT
The DNA here is from genome assembly GCA_025642075.2 of Ridgeia piscesae. Classification (NCBI taxonomy): domain Eukaryota; kingdom Metazoa; phylum Annelida; class Polychaeta; order Sabellida; family Siboglinidae; genus Ridgeia; species Ridgeia piscesae. The sequence goes on along the minus strand of JAODUO010000082.1, from coordinate 198,104 downwards.
TTGTCACTCGTGTCGCGGGTCACTGTCCTCTACTCCAAACGGGAGACGTCTGCAAACAGCTCACTGTCTTAGTTTGCGCGTCGGCCAGTAGTGGCGCCACGGGGGACAACGAGTGCGACGCAAACTTCGTCGCCGCGTGCGCATGCTGCGCGTGCGCAAGCATTGCCGCTTCCGCCAGCTGCGCGCCGACGGCCGTGATTAACTGTTTCTGCGCATCAGCCGATACAACTTCCGGAAATCGCGCTTCAGCGTCAAGCGCCGTTTTGTGTCCGGCACTTCTCGGTGAAATATCGTCGCACGTCGCGGTCACGTGATGAGTTTCGGTGTGCTTGCGTAAGTCGGTCTTCCGTTGGAAGGTGCGACCGCACTGGTCGCACGAGAACGGCTTGAAGCCCGTGTGCTTGCGACTGTGGGTGATGAGGTTGGACGACTGACTGAAGGCTTTGTTGCAGTGACGACACACGTACGGCTTCTCACCTACAACGCGACAACGACACGGTTAGTCGACCATCATAACAACGACAACATTGTTAGTCATCATGCTCAACAACGACAACATACACCATAGTCAACATACACCACTTTGTCAACATACACCAAAACAATGACATGGTTAGCTTACCAACGACAACATTGTTAGTCATCACGCACAGCAACGACGACATTGTTAGTCAACATACATCACAGCGACGACACCGTTAGCCATCACACTTCACGACAAAGACACAATTAGTCAACAGTAGTCGTTGCAGCGATTACGAGAATCGTAAAGAAGTGATAATAATATAATACACATTTTTGCAATTAAGAATGTGTTATATTACTTTCATATTTTATTTTAGTTGTATTCATATTACGAAGCCAACAATATTGGAGTGTAAATAGTAGGAAGCTGATGTAATTGTTGATAATAGTAATGGTGATGATAACGTTGATGATGATGACGTTGATGATTGTGATGGTGATAAGTCTAGTGATGATCAAGGTGGTAATAGATAATGATAATAGTAATAGTCATTGTTATAATAATATATAGGAATAATATTCATAAACTCATAAGAGTGATTTTTCAGCGCTATTTGAACATACACAATAATAACAATGCAATAGCGACATGAGCATCAGCGATGCGCAATATTGACACCTGTGCGCAATAACTCTCCATGCAGAGACACCTTATTAATAATGAGCGAGTTAACAATTCGGGTGATAACGAACACAAAGAACGTCACGTCACGTCACGTCACGTCACGTCACGTCACGACTGCCAAGTTACAACAGCCGAAACGAACGCAACAAGATCCCATCCACGACGGGCATTCGTTAAACCCAGACAGACAATGACACTTGCGTAGAACGGCTAACAGCCTGTCCATTGTCCAGCCGTGGCGTGCTCCCGGAGGCGCTGCCAAAGAACCCTCTCCACTATCGCTGACCAAATCTAAGCGTGGCGTCGCCGGACACTCGCGAAGAGAGCACTGGACACCGGTCAAGCGGCTTGACCGTCGCGTGCCACGGTAAATTATTGCGGTCATTTGGTTAATTTGTTTTCAGCCGTCCTCCCAAATCACTGATTGTGACTGAGATACTCGAGTGTTGTCACCATTGTCAGCGAGGCGTGACGTCCCACTGGGCGTCACTTGGTCGGGTCATGTTCGTTAAATATGAATGTTGTTTGTCCTTCGTCTGCGATTGTTGCCGCAGCGTATAACTTATTAGTAGTGTCCTCGATGTTCTATTTAGATAACACTGCCGTTTGATGCGGTGCAGATTCTATGTATTTGGCGTCGTGACGTTTCAACTGCTGATATCTTTGTTTTTGTTTTTATTGTTGTTACAATTATGTTTTAGTAGTATTAACATTATATACTATTAGTTTTACAATAACAACAGCTACTGCTACTATTGATACTGTTACTAGTGTTGTTTTTACTATTGCTATTATTGGTCTTACAGTTGTTGTGATTGTTTTATTGTTATTATAATTGGCAGTAGTAGTAGTAGTAGTAGTAGTAGTAGTAGTAGTAGTAGTAGTAGTAGTAGTAGTAGTAGTAGTAGTAGTAGTAGTAGTAGTAGTAGTAGTAGTAGTAGTAGTAGTAGTAGTAGTAGTAGTAGTAGTAGTAGTAGTAGTAGTAGTAGTAGTAGTAAGTAGTAGTAGTAGTAGTAGTAGTAGTAGTAGTAGTAGTAGTTGTTGTTGTTGTTGTTGTTATAGATTGTTGTTGTTATTATTATTTCTGTTAAATTATTTTGTAATAATTAATATCGTTATTATAGACGGTATCTAACTATCATTATTAATCTTTAGATTATTTTGTTATTGTTACTGTGTTTGTTATTTTATTATTGTTGTTATTGTGTCATTGCTGTAAATGTTGTCATTATTACGACCTTAGCAATATTGATGGTGACGGGTATGACAATGACTAAAACAATGATGACAATGATGATGATGATATGACGACGACGGCGATGACAATTATCGTGATAAAGACGACGACGACGACTCACCTGTGTGTATGTAGGTGTGCTTCTTCATGTCCGACTTCTGGTGGAAGCGCTTGCCGCAGTACTGACACGGATATGGGCGCGTGTCGCTGTGTATGAGCAGATGCGTGGAGAGTGTCGACGACCGCTTGAAGCACTTGCCGCACTGCGGACACGCGAAGCTGCGCTCGTGCGAGTGCACGGCGCGGTGCTGTCCGAGACTGACCGCGTGTCCGAACGTCTTGCTGCACACGTCGCATGCGTACGGGCGCTGCCCCCCGCTGTGAGAACGCCGGACATGCACCTCCAATCCGTGCGCCGTCGTGAAGCGCTTCTCACACGTCAGACAGCTGTAAATGCCGGCCAGCGACGTGCTCCCGTCGCCCATCGCCTCCATCTTCTCGTCCGTCGTCGCATCGGCGCATTTTGACGCTTCCTCAGCCTCTCGCTTGGCGGCGCTGCACTCGATATCGTGCGCCGGGCTCCAGATGGCGGTGCGCCGGCGCGGGGGCGTCTGGGAAGGGCTGGTGATGGCGTGTAGGCCGCCCGTCTGGACAGTCGGGTACGTAAGACGGAGGTCACTGCTCGCTGCGACACTCTGCTTCCAGTTGGCGACCATC
>JAODUO010000082.1:175000-187500 GCA_025642075.2 Ridgeia piscesae | reverse complement strand
CAAGTGTAACGAGTAATTCGCAGCTATGTTTCAACCAATGTTACGGAGGCGATCTTTGATGTTAATTGCCGTATTGTCGTGTTGTAAGCGGCAGGCAAAGAAGCAAAGAGACGCCCTTTCCCATTATAGGGAGGTGCAGTCTCCCCCACCCAGTGGGTGATCTGCTGTAAGGAAGTGCCCCATGAGAATGTCATTTCGCCAATGATTAGAGGCGATGACCATGTCCGGTGACGCCGCCGAACTACTGCCCCCTCGAGAACTACCCGGTGTCTTCAAACGCAAGCCCGGCGGCTTGCTACGTAAGCCGTGTCTACTTGAAATGCACAGCGATACGTTTGTCTTACTCAATCTGCGAATGCGCATTACACGCAAGACATAAAACCAATGCGCTTTAACGTAATTAGGCGGGTGACAAAAACACGGGTGTTGCAATTAAATAAATGTCTTGTGATGAATTTCATAAATTGTTGAAATTTGTCACAATCTGGTTTAAAGATCCGAGTATGTGGACGGACTGAAAATAAAGCATATTCATTTTTTCAATATAATCCATCATTTTGTTCAGTTGCATGGTGAGGTAAACATGAATCTTGTTCAATCATAGCCGTATTTTACGACTACAGTTTCACTTAGACATCTCTTTCAAGATATTGTCTATTTCAAAACAACCAGTGCACACTTCATTTATGAAACGTTGTATATACTCAAAATGTTCTACCAGTTGCATGAAAAAAATGAATTTATCATTCGTTGGAGCCATACATTAAAAGTTAATATGTTATATAATAGTAATTAATATAATTTATTAATATTGTACAAAGTATACAATTAATATACTAAAGTTGGAGTCCATGCTTGCTTTATTATTGCTATTTATCTAACAACATTCTTCAGGATAATTGTTTTACTGAATCTTATAGACATTATACTCATAACATATTTATGCTTATTATTAACAGTTGTTATCATAACAGTAAACGTGTGTAAGTAAATGTATCAACTATAGCGTTTTTAATCAAGATTGAACTATTATTACATAGCATTTTCTGCGAGTAGCGTTTCCCAATTACTGCGTGCGTGCAATGTAGTGTGGATTGTGTCTATAAATAATATTATTCTTATATAATTGTTATAGTAGCTTTGGAAAATACGGAAGGAATTGGTTCATTTTCTTTTTAATTCCATTGGGCTTTCCATTTCGAATGTTCGCCCAATTATTGTATCCAATCACGAAATAAGCACGGTGATATATACCTGTGTAATTTGTGATTATATTACAATATATAACGCAATAAATGTATATGCATGCATACTTTGGTAAAAGTATGGAAATAATAGCAAGCAGTTGAGGCAGTGAAAGTGGAAACGAGCTGTTTTCTTTGTTAGCATAAAGTATCAAGCTATGAATAAAATATTAACAAGTAGTAACATCAAAAGGAAATTACTATTCATGGTACCATAATCTAGGTCTAACATTGTTTTTGTATATTGAACTGTTGAATGCGCAGAAAATAAGTCAAGTGCTTCGTTAGTCGCTCTTTTTGTATCTTTTTGTTCCCCTCTCACATCGCTTTGTTCTGCCGTCTTGCATTGATCGCGTTGGTTTTGGTCGGTTACGTCGAGTCGTTTTATGTTTTATCATTTCATCTATTTAATTTGTTTACTGTTGCTACGCATTGTTTGTGTGTGCGTGCATGCGTATGGGTACGTGTGTGTGTGCATGCGTGTTTGTTTGTTTGAATGTTTGTTTGTTTGTTTGTTTGTTTGTTTGTTTGTTTGTTGTGTGATGTGTGCGCGCGCGTTTGTATGTGGATGCATGCGTGTATACGTGTGTGCATGTGTCTGTGTCCATGTGTGTGTACTCGCTCATACATGCATGCGTGCGTGCGTGCGTGGGTGCGTGCGTTCGTGCGTGCGTGCGTGCGTGCGTGCGCGTGCGTGCATTTGTTGGAAGTGTCTGCGTTTTATGTGTTGTTTCTTCGCCTGATTTTATAATGATTGTATTTACCTGTACGGTTGTAGTTGTTTGTTTATTCGCGTGTGCTTCTTTGTTTGCTTTGCTCTCTGTTTGTCTTGTTGTCGGTATGTTTACGAGCCCAATAATTTCCTTCGGATACAACTTGTGTTCCCTAATAACCAAACACAATGACATCATCAGGCTGGCACGTACATAATAACGACACCAGTCTCTCAAATACTTGTCGCTAATTAACGGAGCCAGCTTGTCGTCTGATTAGACTGACCCTACGCTCGACCCAGACTTGCCGACATTGCTTCAACCGCAGACGTATCGATTCATCGGCCCATGTCGAGTCTTTTATTCGGTTTCGCCGAACTCCGCCTCGTCTGCACCCCCGAAGTCCGTCTCATTCAGGCCTGATTACGCCACCGAAATCAACCCGTCTAGTCGCCCACGACCCAGCGAGACACTGGCGCTGCAAGCGGCGTTCCCTTCCCAACGGGAAGACGAGGGATATGAACCTCACGACTGGCGTCGGAATCAGTCCTGTCGTCAGCGGGAATCCGCATAAACAATACGTGTAATGCCGGATGAATTGTGTAAATAAGGCCGACAGACGCGAGATTAGACAGCAATTGTGCAACAGCTCAGCGAGACAGAAGTCGAGCGCTGAGCGTCAAATGTCAAAGTGCACGAACGCCGTTGACTCGCGTTGACATTTACACGTTAAGTTGTTTTTCGTGTAGCGCCATATGAAGTTGGTTGTTTTTTACATAGAAATGATCAGATTGTATGTTTCTATGCATACGCGGCTTCCCGACGAAATACAAATAAAGCCGCATGATACGAATGACTGCAGAATGCACGTAGGTGCATTAGTGCGTGCGTGCGTGCGTGCGTGGGTGCGTGCGTGCGTGCGTGCGTGCGTGACTGCGTGCGTGCATGTTTGCGTATGTGTATCTGTGTTCGTGTGTGTATACGTGTGTGCGTACGTACATGTCTGAAACTCATTGCAACAAACACACCTGAAACGTCATTAGCACGAGGAAAATTGGTTAAAACTCATAACAAATTATAACGCACTGAAAATAAAGTAGAACCATATCGAAGTCCTGACTGTTATTCCATCATCCACACTTTTCTCCTGGTAACCCAATTTTACAAAGGGCAACCCAAAATTTGCTTTTTAACAGGGCAACGTTGTATTATACGCATCATATTCGGTACAAATTTCGATCTGTTGCGTATATACAATTGTTTGCCATATAGTCAACTGAAATATGTTGAACGGAATCTGGGGAGTCTTAGTCATTTTCTACACTGATAATGATGTAAATCACGCCTTGCGAAATGTTTGTGCATAGTCGTTGTTCGTAACCATCCCGATTATATTTCTGTGGTTGACATTTGTTCTACGTAAAAACAACCAATTGTCAAATAATGCGTCCTCCTCGCCCAGTGTATGTACTTTTTTCTGACACATTGATATACTTCTAAAATCTAGCGACCCCATATTATTTTCGTTAATACGCGGTGACTGCCTGTATAGCAAGGGTATCCTCAAACGCCCAAATTATCTCAACCCGGATTTAACCCAGTGAAGGGACTTTATCGTAGCATATCAGGTCAGCTTTCCTGTGCTGCCGCATAATGGATTGGCCCACCAGTGGGTGTTCTAACCGTCCTAGCCACGGTTGGAATTTCACTACTGCACCAATTACAGTATCGAATGTACAGCCAGCGCATAAATTCCTACAACAAAGCAGCGCAGTATGTATGCTGTATACACAGACAGCGGAATCCAGCTGAAAGTGATTGCAAATCTGTCTTTTAGTGCGTAAACAGCGCAGCGAAGCGCTGTGCACGCGCTATAGAATTACGCGCGCTAAACCGTGGCAGCAACTACAAACCCGTCGGGTGGGAGACGATTTAGCGTCAAATATTTATGCGCTATAATTGCCGTTCGACAAAGGATATATACTCCTTTATCCGATTATGCCGTCGGTAACATGTAAATCGATGGTCATGTCTTGTCAGATAGAGTGCTTTTGGTTCTAGTCCCGCAACGAATTACGTGCATTAGCACAGCGCAACGATGACGCTACTTTCGCATGGTCAACAGCTAGGGAGGAGGCGACGTTATAAGACAAATGTCACATACTAAAGGTACATTTTCCTTTCTTCGTTAATCAATATTTATTTATATTTATTTATTACTTATATTAAACATACTGTTCGGATATTGAAGCAAAAATTGCATTTAATAAACCCTAAACATAGTTCTCAGAAAGATAGTTGGGGTCTACAGAAAAGGCAAACATAAAGACAATTTTAATCTCTAATTGACACTTATTCCGCAAACCCTTTGACGTCCCGAGGTTCCCACGAGCCACAATCACACGTTCGACGAAGATCAACCGATTCAGCGAAATTCCTGCTTATAATTTCATTGAAACAGATAACGTTTCTTGAACAGCAACTGGCAATTTATTATACAACAACTGCAACATCATAAAAATCAATAGCGCGTGTCCTATAGCTGTTGTAGTTATGATAACTGCAGCAAACAATCGGCGAATATCCAGTAAAAAATTTTTTTGGGAATATTAGATTGATTGAGTATTGTTAGGTTAACACAAGGATATCAAAACCAATATAACACCGTTATAATAAGTTACCACTGTAGAATAACGCTTTTTATAAACATTTTGGACGGATGCAGTAACACAACACATGTCTAGCTATAGTGATGACAACAACGAGGCTAGTTATAATTCGGAACAATATTGCATGGATATTATGGATGTAATAGAATGATAAATTTAGCAACATTGTAAATGATATATATTTTCGTGCATATAACAGAAACAAAAACAGATGCGGTTTTAATTAATTAGTACGAATTGCAACCAGGATAAGTGTATAGCTAAATTAGAAGGATTATGTTTCAAAAATAATACCTGTAACTATTAGAAGGGTATCCTTAGTTTCAAAAGGAACATATATAGCCATATTAGCAATACTAGATGGCTACAACATATGTTTCCAAAATTATAATTCGACAAATATTAGACGTATATTGCATAATATTTTAATTATATATATATATATATATATATATATATATATATATATATATATATATATATATATATATATAATATATATTTTACCGCTTACGAAGGAACAAGTTGTCTACAGTGAGATGTGAAAATATCGCATATAAAAGAGCGCGTGTACACGTGTGCATGTAACTATAGGAACTATTATTGACGTCATCACTGTTGTGCATCAAATCATCACTACATTTATATCGAGTACAAAATGGTCCTTTTAAGATAAATTCCTATTTTTTATTGCAAAAGTTACGTGTTGCCAACTTGTTTTTTCTGTTAACGTTCATAACAAAATTATTAGCTGGACGGATATACGGACAACGGTATAATTATCACTGTTAAACGGACGAAATCAGTTTTTAAAATGATAAATGCATGTCATATGGATACAATAACATATATTATTATAGGTCACCCAAACATGATGTTTCGTAAACAGATATTGCATGCACGGATTTCCCGCATACATGCATAATGTCTGCATGTTGACATAAGTGTAAACTTGTTTTAATGTATATTGTGTTAATAACTAAACGTGTTAACATTTTCATTTATCATGAGGGGTTTATACACTATGGAATCCATTTACAATTTTTCACAGCAAATGTCGTTTTGTATGAATTTGTTTCAGCAGAATCATGACAGAACACATATTTGTTTTACTTATCACAGTAGAAGTATACATTCGAATGACAAACGTGTATAAATGTAATGAAGCAAAACAGATATTGATGTTTGGGAGATTCAGTACAAAAACTAGCGGATGTTGTTTACTCTAGGTGTATACAGAGTTAGTGTAGACACACGTCATGTCGTCTGTTTGATGGTGCGTGTAGCAATCGATACTTTCCGGCGATACTTGGCGAATTCGGTTGTGTAAATGTATAATGTATTTGGTAGCTAATTGATAAATGATGACACCAACAGACTAGAACGGCACAGTCCATTTAACCATTGCTATACAGTTAAGCGACTCATACAGATTTGCGCAGATTTATGCTGAATTCGTAGTCAACAATACAGATTTCGACCACACAATACGCCATGCACGCACTAACAGTTCTGGAACTATTCTTGGTGTTGTGGTCATGTAGTTGGCAAGCTGTCGCTACTTGTGTCCGTTTGCCCGAGGCAGTGCAGCCTGCGACGTCGGATTGACGCAAGCTGCAGAACATAGAGACTAAATTAATATATCGACTGTAAACCTCCGAGACCGTTCGTGGGTGCCTCGCTGGCGTCTACAGGTGCCTCGGACAGACGGGGTGCCTCGGACCGGGGGCCTCCGCCTGATGGGGGTCTTGGACTGGGGTGCCTAGAAACGAGTGCCTCGGAAAAATCGCCTTAATTAATTGTTATGTAGCACTGTTTGAGCAAAACGCCAATCTGCGCTGAGGCTCATCACGCAATCGACGTGTTTTTTTTCTTAGTCGGAAACCTGTCCAATATTTGTATATGTAGCCGCAGGAAATAAACCGAATAAACCAGAATTGCTGCATTGGGGCTTTGAAAACAAAACACGGGACATTGTTTTTATTATATATCTTACTTGTTAAGACGAAATAGTCCATACCTATATTTCTACTCATACTCATAACAATGCCATTGTTTGTGCTGCTCTCGAAACCACATTTAGCCGATTATCACATCTCTGTTAGTTTTACTGTGGAAACATACACGCGATATATGATCTATGTCGTTCTACATACAACACTTTCAAGGAAGTAAGGGCAGCAGTATCGAGTGTCATCGAGTTATAGATTCAACATGGTTTTTCTGGTTCACGTAGTATTGCAATTGTGTGTTATTGACAATATTTGGTACATGTTACTATGTCTTTCACACATGCACTGGTGCATTATGTATGCGTGGTGTTTAATGTTGACACATGTTTTGTGCTATACGCATTTGTGATGTTGACACTATTTGGACTGATTGGTTTTGTGGGGTGTACAAATGTTTCTACACCATTGATGTGCGGTGTTGACACGTATTGTAATAATATGGTTATGTGGTATTGGTGCATGCATTTACATTCCGTGTCATTGTAGTGCCGATGCATATTCCTACACTATATGGTGGCGTGGCTTCGGCTTATGTTCTTGAACTGCATTTGTGCTGTCTTGTCACATATTCCTGAAATATTGTTTTGTGATGGTTGCACGTATTCTTTCGTGCCGTACGTGTACAGTCTTGCACTATAACCATGTGGTGTTAGTACCACATTCTACAACACGGTGAACTTGATGGATGAGTAATTACTCTGTAGCCAGTGTGAGCAAATGAAGGTTCACCAAAGCTGGCTATAGGGGCGCCGTATTATACCATTATTACAATGCTAGTTTCTAGTTTGCCACATCCTGTTTAAAATTGGAAACACCTATTATTCACCGACCCGCGTGCAGGTCTGTTATTTGTATTATTCTGCTCTTGGTATTAATTCAGACATCGTAATAAGGACAAGGGTAACAGAGATTAAGCTGAAAAACTAATTGTCAATTAGTATCTTTCATCGTCGAGTCTTATAACTGATTGTCAATTGTCAGTAAAATAACGCTATAATTCGATGTTATTATTTCAGCTGATAATAATAGCACAGCAATTGTAACAACATTGATGCGAACCTAGGTCAGTGCTCAACAAAGTCTTTATATATAGCGATACATAGATAGGCAATTTAGCTAAATTTAATGCGCAGTGTATCGATGAGGATTGATTTTGCGCTTATCAACAACACAAGTTTAAGCCATTCACAAAAGTATGCGTTTAAGACAATGTTTTCACGCACGCACGCATTCATGCACATGCATTCGCGCACATACACACATAATTCAATAAAAATAAAACATTTGAACAAATGAAATATAATGTTTATGCTGCGGAATTTTGTATCCATTTCCACACAATGGCACACAAAAGGAAGAAAGAAAGAAACATAAAACACACTAATAATTCTGGAGCCTAAATAAACAACCTGGGATCATATTTCATCAGTAACAACCTCCCTGCATGAGATATGTCTTATTTACTCCAACTGTAGTACACACACATTTATTTCTCGGTAAACGTTTTAAATTATCCATATTTCAGTACCAGCTTCATGCCTTTGGTGTCATTAGTGTGATATGTTGAATAAGAGCTGTCAAATTTCTATGGCTGTCATGCATTGTTTATTGAAACTGGGTGCCACCAGTCTGCTGAAAGTGATAAATCATTGAACCACTTATCGCCAGAGAAGAAAAGGAGTGACATATGGCGGTTACAATACACACTATTAGGCCCCGCCCACTGCGAATGACGATGACTATTGACGTACACTGAGTGTCCTAGGGGCCGGGTATTTCGATCGGGGATAAGTTATTATTTGATTTTCCATAGGCGACTAACATTTCGGTATTGTACATTAAATAACGTCTCGGATTTCGTCATAATACGTAGTTTCTTATTTGTTTTGTCGCTGACCTGATATTAATAATATTACTAATAATAGTTTTACGTTTAATGTCTATGAGAAGGTGTACAACAAAATGGTCTGCCAAAGAATAAAAGTGTAAAGTCACAGGGACTACAGATAATGCACGATAAAATATCTTCCCTTTTATCTTGTTATCATGTAAATTGTATTTTAGATTTAACACCTCAAGTGTTTCAAAAACCCACAACCTATGTTTTCAAACGCTATATATGTAAAAAATTGAGATATGCAATTATTCCAAGTATTGTAATAATATTGTTATTATTATTTTCAGCATTTTGCGATTACGAATACTATTACAGCTGTACTTGGGAAATGAACATTTGTGACCAATGTTATTGAACACGTGTACAATAACTAAGCAATTGTCAATGATTATTCGTCAGTTGTTCACGATTACACGTGACTGCGATTACAGGGGAAATTATCCTGTCTATGCAAAAAACAACACTATAATGTGGAACATGAATATTTTCTTTACTTCTAAGATTATTTCAAAGGGATTTAAACTATGTTACAGAGTATCAAACCAATTACTACGGAGATTTATTAAATGTTATCGTGTTAATACATTGTACGAAAGTATGTGTTCAACACTTTACTAACAACGCTTTTTAAATGTATTAGTAACACTAGAAGTAAAACCGATATCACAGAATCAGGCAAGATATCATGAATATCAATTGGCTTTACTAAACTATGTAATAACGCATAACGCTAGAATTCAAGATATCGAATGTGGAGAAAAGAATATAATTATACATACGTGGGTTTTAAATAAAACTTCCGCTAACAAGATATAACGATATATATATATATATATATATATATATATATATATATATATATATTAAAACGATATATATCGTTTTAAAGTAGGCTTATTAGCGGAAGTTTTATATTGGAATATAAAATCCACGTATATGGAAAACGTAAGTGGATCTCACCCGTCTGCTAACTTCTGTATGTGTCATTCACTTCCTTACATCACAATGTTAGTTATCTAGAGTTATCTACTTATGTTTTTTGATACGGTCTTTTTTTGATACGGGATTATTAAAGGACGTGTTTATGGATGAATAGTATGCTAGGACAACATACCTAGTTGATGGGCGTTTGGAGTATTATAATTGGTAGAGTTTACGTATTTCATATTGTTGCACTCAACATAATATTTATACCGCTACGACGGTTTGTTTTCACGTTCTATGCATTCGCTTCGTTCGTCTCAGTTTTCCATGGCTACTGGAGGTATTCATATATGTCGTGGATAGAGACTGGCCCTGGTTTCGCTCAACTCGTGGATGCATGGGGCTTTTTCGGCGGAATCAAACAGAATAATTAATTGTTATTCTCGGAATAGTTTTCCAAGCATCACAACTCTATCCTTATCTAATCGGCGTTACCACTGCAATTGAACTTCATGTACTTTGTTTTTGAAGGAAAACAAACACTGTACGCGACGGACGCAACTAAATCTATTTGAATTTGTTCAGTGATCTGTCTCACGTACACACGGATAGCGCATACAATAAATGCATTTTGTCACCGCATCCTGCGATCAAATCATTGTTCCAATCACTCAGCTTTAATGACACACCATTATCCCGATGACACAGAAATCACCTTCAGTACAAACGCATTATCACGCCTATTAAATGACTAAATGTCGCCACCAGCCCCAATTGGGACACCGCGGCAATTAAACCACCTATATACTTTGCCACAATGGGTGTAATTTCGCCTTTAATATAGTTATCAATTTTCTGTCGCATTAAATGCCTGCTGCAAACTAGCTGCAAGTCAAACGGATTACTGAAACCCATTTTATTCACTGTCAAAGCTGATGTTGTCGTATCGAGGACATGTGTTAGTGGATTGTCGTATATGTTACAAACGCACCTTATGGGTTTAAAAGTGAATGCTAAAACAAGGCACGTGAACTCTGCATTGAACTCCGTTCGTGTAAGATTGACTCCAAACGAACTTTCAATTGTCAATAGCACTCAGGGGAGTAGCATTTTTAATACACCATTGTTTTATTATTTATTCAAAGTGCACTTGCGCTGACCCGTATATTTTTTTCTGTTCGCTGCAATATGTCGGTTATAGGGAAATGATATGAGAACATACGAGTTTCATTAATAATGGCCTCCGGGCCAATATTGATCAAAACGCTGATTGAAATATGTGTGACTTGCGCGGGCAAACATCCAAGGAACATTGATTGTCTTTACCCGATATTCGGCTCTGGAGGCGCATGTTAGTTCCTATGATGACGCATTTCATGAATTTATTAAATATTACCTAGGTACGGGTGAGTGCTCTCGAACCTTTGCCGTCACCTATGGGACTTGCCCCAGGTACTCCGCCAATAAATAAGTGAATGTCGGCAAAGAGTATTTGAAAACAGCGGAAGATGTGCAGTAGAATATTACGTCGAGATGACATGTCGAATATAAAAGTTCATGAGACGATACGGGAGGAAGAAGCAATTTGTAGACATTTGATAGGAAAAGTGCAAGATGAACATAAAGCTAACATTATGCTAACAAAAAATATACTTATTCATAGAGGTGGAAAATGTGTTATAATACGAATTGTCAATTTTTTTTTTTGATCGGAATAGTTATGCTATATATATATATATATATATATATATATATATATATATATATATATATATATATATATATATATATATATATATAAGTAAAACAATTTCTTGTGATCGTTGTCGAATTTAATTTAAGCATAATAAATTTATCTTAGTTAGTTTCTACTGGTTCAGATTTATAAAAAAAATATGAATGTGACATTTCAAATAAATTACCAGTCCATTTTTTGGTATAGAAACTATGATGCGGGCAGACACAGATACCTCAGTTTACATTAATGCATGCATAGGCCTGGATTCACAATTCTTAGAATTGAATGTCTGTAATTTCCCAAAAAAGTCCCAGTTGGATAACAATCACCAAACCCAGGCCTGTTTTTTCCCGCAAATCTCCCCCGTCTCCCCGTTTCCCATACGTGTCACCTTTGCGGTGAAAATGCACTATCTGATTTTCCCCAGCCAGCGTTTGTTCTCGCAAGGAAGGACTCATTAGACCGTTGTAACACAAGACGGCGCCATTCCGTCTCTCCAGTTACGCACTGCGCAATTTTCATTGCATCGATTTCACCTTTGACCTGGTGTCGTCATAAAATAAAAATCGGCCCGTATGAAACGAAAGAGGCGCAATGGTGCGTTAATTACAGGCACGGCCGTGTGTAGCTGGTTGTTATCAGATGGGGAATGGGGCAGATTTAGAAATTATTGACAAGTCTAGGCGGGTGACGATGTCGCTGGGTGGTGTGCGTTACCGGGAGCGTCTGATTTGTCACACGTTTAGTGTCGGTGTTGTTGACATTCAGGAATCACAGGGACCAGCAGTTGTAGCTATAATTTATGTTTAATTGCATCCGGTTGTTGCGAGTAGCAAATGTTATTATATTGTAACGCAGAAGCAAATAACCAACTATGTCCTTTGAAATCGTTAGCATATCTTTAATTTGCTTAAAGCAAACATTTAACCCATATTGGAAAGTTATTAGTGGGTTACTAGGCTATAAGCTGCGCACACGCATGAACGTCCGCATGGACGCACGCGCACACAGCAATTCAGTAAGTTTTGTAACGTTTCGTAACGTTCTGTCACGGTTGTGTAATGCATTTGTAACGTTTTTCCAATGTTGTGTAAGCCAGTTATATTTGGAAATGCGTGGTATGGCCACAGAGCTGTGACAAACAATATTGTAGTTAGCAATCCTCCGGCTACAGATCCGTTGTTATAATCAAGATCTATACATTTACTCATAATCTTGCGTGTTAATCATTAACGAAACAAGTATGTAAGCTACACAAAGGTTATTCTTCGGTTATATTTATAATTCCTGGAAACTACTGGAA
>JAODUO010000082.1:165000-170000 GCA_025642075.2 Ridgeia piscesae | reverse complement strand
AACAAAATGTCTTTATTATTCAATTCCAACTTGTTGTTAATCAATCTCTAGTCCAACCCAGTCTTGCAACGGTCCATTCGCAGGACGTAACCGTGTGTTCCTTATATCGGGACTACACCTTACCCAACCAAAACACGCACACAAACAGATGAATTTGACGCAAAAATTAGGAACAAGTTGAAGTGATTTGTCCGTGGCCTTGGCAACCCATTCAATTACCCACCCAAGGACGTTTTGTTAGATTGTATCTTGATACGTTTCCCCAATCATACGGCATCTTCAAACATCTGGTCTGAAGTTTACCCTTTGGATGATTCTACCGCTACGTACAAAGCTACGACATAATGATCGGCGGTTTCACGCCAGTTCATCCGTGGACCGTTAAATGCCCGTTTCGACGCAGCGACAAATTGTAGGGTATTCAAACGGCCACATAGGTAGAAGTCAAATTAAATTCCCCCACCGGTGCAAATGCCGTACGGAAAGCGGGTTTACACGGTAATTATATCTCCCACGAGAGCACCTGCTCACGTTTGCCGCTAAACGTGGCACCTGTTAACCCCAAAGCGCCCGCGTTTGATCCAAAAGCCCCGCCGATTGAGATCGCAAACTGTGTAGGCGGGGCGACAAAACAGCTAAAGGCGCTAGCAGCCCGCGCGCTCAGACACCTTCTAATTAGGTCGTAAGCCGCGACTGTGACACGCGCGCGCTCGCTTTGCCGACGGGTTTATCGCCGCCAGAATCTAGGGCGCGCGCCCGGGTGTGAATGATTGTCTCCTACGTTTGTCGTCTGTCGTTCAACGATGCGGCGCTGGCAACAGCTTTGTTCTGCGAGGCAGCAGGCGTTAACTGATTGACGTCCCCCTTATGGCCGCTAGTTTGTGCACTAGCATCGGCTAAAAACCACTGCGAGGCACTTCATTCATCTCGCACGCAAAAATAAAACAATAATCGGTTCATGATAGGTTTGGAACTGGAACTGAAATTTGTTTGGACATTAAGGCGTAGCAGTGCAACACCAAATAAACAACTTTTATGTTATTCACGAAAATGTAATATTTACAGCAATTAAATTGTAATTGTAATTAAATTTAATTGTAAATTTAAATGTAATCGATTTTCAGTTTCTGTCATTCATTTCCGTTGTCTGTATTGTGGTTTTCACCGTAAAAGTATAAATGCGATTCGGTACAATATCTCATTGGTGGCCTTGAAATTTACTTAGTTTATTATTATTATTATTATTATTATTATTATTATTATTATTATTATTATTATTATTATTATTATTATTATTATTATTATTATTATTATTATTATTATTATTATTATTATTATTATTATTATTATTATCATTATTATCATTATCATTATCATTATTATCATTGTTGTTGTTGTCTTAATTGTTATACCTGTTTTTTATTAATGCATCTAATAATGGGTGATAGTATTATTGTTATACAGGATCGTTGTTCTTTTTATTATTGTATTATTTATTATTTATTTTAGTATTATAATACTACTGATAACTTTTCACATTATTGTTATTATTGCTGTCGTAGTTATTGTTGGTGTTGTCATGGTTATTGTTTCTTTATAGTAAATATTTAAATTTTTGCTATTGTTGGTTTTATCATAGTTGTTAATCTAAATATTGTTAGTATTGCTAATTATTGTTAATATTGTTGGTGGTGGTAACATTATTAGTATTGCTAATATTGTTAGTTATTTGTTACAATCAAGTGTAGTGATTAGAATATTAACTAAACTATGCACATGATAGCAACGTTATCACTGTAAGGCACTGGAATATAAACATCATTCGTTCGTGTTTCTAGTCATCAAATAACTGACCGCTCAACGCTTTGAGAACTAGATACATTCATACGCTGTGTGAACAAGGCGCTACATAAAATCCATACATGCCTTTACTTCTTCGCGGGGGAAACCAATGTATTTTGTCTGTGTTCAAAGAATCCAAGACATAAATAACCACACTGGAAAAAATGACCCGGACATAACCCCACTGGAAAAATCCCATTAGATTATAACCCCCACTCGGGGGTAATTCACAAATGATAATTATTAAAACAATTGTATACACCTGTTTTTTATTTAGAATATTTGCATATTGGAAAAAATAAAACTATGACATCTTTAATATGTATGTATATATATATATATACCTCATACAATGTATTATATTTATATATCAAAGTAATCCATAGAATAATAACCACACTGAAAAAGACCCGGATAACCAGGAAACATATTAATGTGGTAATTACACCTATATATACATATAATATAAAAAATTATAATTATATATATATATATATAATATATATATATATATTATTTATATATATATATATTATATATATATATATATATATATATATATATATATATATATATATATATATATATATATATATATAAGGTGTAATTAAATTCAATATTAATATAACGAATATATTAAAAAATAAAATATTATATATATATATATATATATATATATATATATATATATTGTATGAGGTGGATGTATGAGGTGGATGTAGATTGTGATAAACCCACTTTGATATTAATATTTTACATACATAGTAAGAATATTATATATAATTTATTATCTTGTATATGCGAGTGAGATCAAGTCCGAGTGGGTTTTTACACTTGGGCTGTGACTGAGGGGGTCCAGTGGCATTACGTCCGTATTCCGCGTTCACCATTGGATGACTCACCCAACGCATGACGCCTTGTCGACTGGTATCGGTACAAACATAACATGTTTGGTGTTAGCGACTGATTGACTGTGGATGTAAAAACATGATTACATTGTGTCATAGGCACGCGCGCACAAAGAAAACCGATAATTAAGAAAACAAATCAATCGGAATTACATCTGTGTTCATTTCATATGTTTTGTTATTTGCTGTAGGGCATATAAGGATCTGCATGTGTCGCCACCTACCAGCCAATATGGCGAACGAAATTTCTCACGCGATTGCGGTAGAGTAAAAACAATCACATCCACCAAGCGATTCAAAAAACACTCTCTTCCATCTTAAATCTGATCTTAGTTGTAGACACCAGAGAGTTAAGATTGAGCAATGCTTTTTCTTCACCACTTAATATTTTATGTGGTGTTCCTCAGGGTTCACTGTTGGGACTGTTGCTTTTCATGTGGTACACATTTCCATTGAGTTAAGTTATTAATAGTTATCATTCGAGTAACCATCTTTATGGAGAGAAAACCCAGATTGATATAGCGTTGTCTACTCCTGATGCTAAATGTTCCTCGCAGCAAATTAGAAATTGCTTTGATGACATTTTCCACTGGATGACTGAGAGTAGGTTAAAGGGATACTCCAGTCAGTGAAAGGTTCACAGTATTAACTTACATATGTATACTATATTGGTTGTGCCTAGTAACTGTGCATAAAGATCGTTAATAAACAGTTATATGTAGTTTAATGGTATCAAAAACATGCTATCTTAGATTCAAGGCGCTGCCATCTTGAGACTTATGCGCCAGTGAGGTAAGCCAAATCGTTTACGTCACTGGCGCATTGTTGAAAAAGTCAAGGGTTGGTGGAATCTACGCTAATAATTGCGATTGTGACGTAAGCAATCCGCAACGTACTGGATACATCAAATACCATTTGACAGACATTGGATGTTCGAACGTGCATGCGCCAGTGCACGTTCGAACATCCTATGTCTGTCCAATGGTTTACGTCACTGGCGCATAAGTCTCAAGATGGCAGCACCCTGAATACGACATGGAGCGTTTCTGATACAATTATACTATAATTAATTGTTTATTAACGATCTTTGTGCACAATTACTATGCACAACCAATATGTTATACAGATGTAAGTAAATGGTGTGAATCTCTCACTGATTGGAGTATCCCTTTAAAGCTAAATGCAGATAAGACAGAGAGTTCGCTATTATCGGCGCAGAGAGGCAACGTGAACAAAATGACGAATATTTTCTTACATCCCTAAGTAATCAGCATGGCATATCTGCAGTTTCAACAAGGAACTTAGGAGTATTTTTAAGACAACTTTAGTTTTCACATTTCCCAGATGTATTGAATATGTTATCACCATGTTCGTGATTTACGCCGTTTTCGTAAGTATTTGCCTCTTTTTGTTAGAAACAAATACTGCAACTGCGCTAGTCACTAGTAGACTAGACTGTTGTAATTCCTTTTTTCAAAATATTGCCCTACGGATATTACAAAATTACAACGTGTTCAGAATTGCTTTGCAAGGCCTGTGACTAGGTCTTCACGGTTTACTCATTCTATTGCACGTCTAAAGTCTGCATTGGCTTCCTGTGCGATCTCCTATCATCTTTAAGATGTGCACTATTACTTACTTCATGTAAGCAACCATCGTATTTACATTCATTATTTATTCCTGTATGTATGTGCAATATAAATTAACTTTGACTTCTTCTTCTAATTAATATGATTACTATTACTATAATATAGGTAGAATATGTTTTAATATCAATATATGTATGTGTGTGTGCCTGACTACGTGTGTGTGTGTGTGTGTGTGTGTGTGTGTGTGTGTGGTGTGGTGTGTGTGGTGTGTGTGGTGTGTGTGTGTGTGTGCGTGTGCGTGTGTGCGTGTGGTGTGTGTGTGTGTGTGTGTGTGTGTGTGTGTGTGTGTGTGTGTGGTGTGGTGTGGTGTACGTGTGTACGTGTGAGTCGTGTATGTAATGCGTGTCGTGTATGTCGTCTATGCGTGCGTGCGTGTATTAACTAACTTATTATTATTTATATTGCTGGCAGATTTTGTATTTGTGTATATGAGGCCTCTGTTGGTGGACTATAGGCCGTAACCACGGCATTTATGCATTTATTATTCATATGAATATTATACACACTATGGAACAAGAAGAACGGTGCATTTAAACGTGATGACATCATCTGTTACACTTACAATGTGATTGCTGCCATTGCATTCGGAGGTGTTGAACTA
>JAODUO010000082.1:155000-157500 GCA_025642075.2 Ridgeia piscesae | reverse complement strand
GCGCCGCGACCCTCGGCCGCCGCTGCTACACCGTGTCCTCGGGGCAATGAAGGACGGATTCATCGGTCCTTTGATACGACCTCTCGTCGCGCCGTTGAACGCACTCGTCGTGAACAGACCGACAGTCAGCCGCCCACTCCGGCGGCGACATATGCCGCGCTAGATGTCAGATTAACGATGTTTTCCCGTCAAACCGATGTTGATAGTCGGCGATGGCGATGCAATTTGGCAGTGCAGTCGGTTTTAGCGGTGTTTTTGCGTGAAGTATAGGTAGTTTACCATTGACGTCGACTGAATGTACTTATCGGTTGTTCTCCTTGAGTTTTGTAAAGAAGACTTTGTATACATACTTAAATGAGGGCCGCGATAATTATACGTTTTAGCGTTGTTTCTAAAATTGATTTTTAAGTTTTATGGGCGATATAGTGTGGAAATCTAAGAACAGTTTTTAAGTTAACAGAACACGTTCGTATTTTAGTAAGTGTTCCTTATTCTTTAAGACATACATCTTCACACAATAGTTATAGGGCTATATAGTTATAGTGGGTCACGATACATGGCGTGAATCCGCGCGACTGGAGCTTATTGGGGACTAAGCGAGACTAATTGGAGACTGGACACAAGAATAATATTCTAACGATGGATGACAGTTGTAGCTTTCGACTGATGAATACTAGGAAAATCAGTTCATAAATATCTTGTGTTATACGTTTCTTATCTTAAATGTCCGATTTAATATTGAGTTTATCACACTATCATAGACACATAGCGATTTACGTTGTGCAGATAATAGACACGATGTTAGACCGCATGTGTCTTTTACGGATTTGCGTTTTACATTGCTGTACGTTGTGGTTTCGATAAGCACTTATATCTGACAAGTTGTCTAAATGCACATAATCATAACACATATATATGTTTGGCCCAAACAGGTTGTGCTGCGCGAAAACTGGCACTCTTCATTATTAGTCAAGATCGCCAAACACAAGTACTTGCCGCTATTACCATGGCAACCACCATAATAATCGATTAAAATTCATGATTTCCGTGATCATTGTCACCGGCAAAATGTTCCACTGCTTCTGCTTGTAATAATCCTTCGGACAATATAACTGAAACACGCTATTTCGGAACAGTTCGATTATTACGACCAAACACAAAACAAAGTCATATATGTTAACATGGAGTATATGGACCTCCTGCCCCCAACTGCCCCCAGCCTCGTTTTCGCGCGCGAGACTTGCACGCCCTATTACTCTAAATGACACAGTTATTAGATAAGATAGAGGAAACGGAATGTGGCAGCGATGTTAAAAATGGCCGCCCCAAGTTTTACCTTTTTTATTCCGCGTAATAAAATGTTAAAGCAATATTATGCATATATTATTCAAATCAGCATTCAAACTTTCTTATGTACAGAGTGTATGCGGGTCTGTAGGGCAAGGCCAGGACAATGCACTTCCAGGAACGAGTCAATATCACGCTGGGTTCAGCTACGTGGAAAATCACCCACGCGTGACGAGATCGTAGGACAAGATACACAGTGTACTGAACGAGCAACTTCGCCGTTTCAAACTTATAGCGGAAATGGCTACGTGTGAAATTAGTTAAAACATGTTTTCTTTTAAGTTAAATGTAAAGTGTTAAGTGGAGTGCAATAACTAGAGCGTCGACCCATAAATTGTGGGAACCCGGATTCGAATCGTATGCTACCGGTTTGACCCTTGAGCGAGTTTATTCACTCGACGTTACTCCAGTTCACGCAGCTACATGAATGAGTACATGGCTGTAGACAGTTGTGGATATTTATGGAATACGTTATGCATATTAATTTTGCCGTGGCTGAATGTTTACCCGAGAAGTCGAGATGGTGTGCAATCGATCAGTCGGTCCGGTTGAAAAGATCTGCGAGGAACTAAAGTGTAAATTGTTTAGAGCCGTCATATGGAATCCGTAACGCATTATATATATATATATATATATATATATATATATATATATATATATATATATTTTCTCTCTCAGAAATGCTGAATAACGTGTTTTTCCTTTGACGTGAACATGTTTTATGTTGAATCGACGTTGATCACACATTAAATTAGCCAGAAATACTTTATATATATATATATATATATATATATATATATATATATATATATATATATATTATTTAATATATATTATTTCTTAATTTATTGTAATTATTAACAGTATAAAATAAACATTTATAATATATAAATATATAATATATATATATATATATATATATATATATATATATATATATAATTATTTCTTAATTGTAAATGTAATCAACGTCGATTCAACATAAAACATGTTCACGTCAAAGGAAAAACACGTAATTCAGAATTTCTGGAAAAAACACCAAACAGATCAAACTGTAACACTTTGTAGAGAAACATTCTTCCAGTTACCTCTGAATATTGTACCTTGGATGTATCACAGGCAGATATAGACACGTTTCAGCCTATTCGAAATT
>JAODUO010000082.1:147500-150000 GCA_025642075.2 Ridgeia piscesae | reverse complement strand
GATTAATTCTTATATCACGCGATGTCCAGTCCGCGGGACTGCTCAGAGCGGTTTACGCTTTACTGTCTGGTTGATCTGTTCATTTGAACACCCAAGTTGATATTATTACGCGAATACTAATCCTATGCAAATACCCAAAACTGTGTGTAGTAAAATACCAAGGTGCTAAGTGTAACAACTGGATGAACTTCAGCAACATGGAGAGAACGAACTTGTCCAAGGTCCGAAATGGGAACCAGAGGAATCGAAGGCGGTTCTATCCGTTGAGTACTAATACCCAGCACACGGCACCTCAGCAATACGCACTGTAGGAGGTATTCGGTAACTACTAACATACAGAAATACAATTAATTAGTAACCTTTCCTAGTCCAACCTTTTGCCTTAAATTCGATAACACTTCAATCGGCGTGTGCGGTTGCTGCCTCTAGCGAAATCGGTGTCATCTCTTCGCCGGCGGTAAAGCCTTAAACCCGATCGTAATCCATTAACGACGGACTAAACACTATGTTTAGTGAATGTATCGATATAACCTTTTATCGCGCGACATTTTCGCCGTAAACCTCGCGGCTATTATCTGCAGACGGCACGCGCCGTCAGCAACAACGTTTCACTGTCGCTCACTGAAGCCATTTCATTAATTTCGCCTGGCGTTGATCGCGCCGATTGTCGCTTGTTTTGCGAATCTTTCTGCTACGTGACATTTGCAGCGGCCGCCTAATGTTGATAAACATCGTCGCGAAAGGCCACTTCATTGTTTCGCTCTTTGTCGAGTTATCGAAATCCCGTCCGCCGGACGCACGCTTCGGTGTCGGAACAATGGCTAAGGCGTTAGATGAAAAATTTATTATTTATAGTCTTGGCCATTTAGCGTCATCTAAACACATACTAATTGGCGACGGCGCTGATATATTCGAGACGCGCATGTTTCTAATGGTCCCCAGGCGACGCAGAGCCCGTTCAGTGCTGTACCTGGCAATGATTTTAAGACGTTTAATAGCATTAGTTTCGCGTCATGCAGCCGCCATGCGTTGTTACGTAGCGACGTCATTAAGGTATATCGTGCGGACGTATTTATTTCCGTAGACCGCGTTTAAACTGATTGAAAAGGTGGAGTTATCACGACACGGACAGCGCAGATTATCTGCACAGGGTGTATATAATGCACGAGCTAGGTCCACGGTGAGTGGATAATGACGTCCCCATAGAGTGTGACAGTTATATTGTCATTGTCGAAAGCGGTTTCGTGGTCATTAGAACGATGCACTTTCAGTCGTCGAAGGATTCATCTTGTGTTCAGTTCGAAAATACTGTAATTGGGCTCACTCGGTGTTGCTTTAATTCATCCAGTTGTAGTTGAAATTAACACGTGTCTTGCTACAGATATGGATGGATATTTGTGTATGAAAAAATAGTACTCGTACATAGTGGAATAAATCGTAAAAACAAATATTAGAACATAAGCCATACGATATATATATATATATATATATATATATATATATATATATATATATATATATATATATATATATAATATATACATATATTATATATATTATATATATATATTTATAATATACAGTATATTTATATATTATATACATATCAGATATATATATATATATATATATATATATATATATATATATATATCTTTAGTATATATATATATATGATATATGTTGTATAATTATGTGTATATATAATAATTATACACAAACTTTATAATATGTATAAATTATATATATATATATATATATATATATTTATATATATATATTTATATTTGAATATATATATTATATTTGATATAACACATATATATATATATATATATATATATATATATATATATATATATATATATATATATATATATATGTATATTTGTATATATATATATATATTATATATATATATATATATATATATATATATATATATATCTAATATTTTAAGATCTTTTTTTAATTTATAACGTAGCGTATGTCTTTGGGGAATCATTAGCAACCAACAGGAAAAATAGACCCTTTGTTATTTTAAAAAATCGCAATTGCTCGCTGTTTATTTACCCGTTATAAAGTATCGTGCGTTAGACAATTCTTGAATGTTCACGATATTTGTCTATATGAAGCTGTCCCATTCTCCCGAACATAAGTGTGATGCAATCTCTCAGAGTGTTAATAAAGCATTGAAATATTGCTTTATATAGGTGACACTTGAAAACTTGCCATTTCCCTAATTTCTGGAGCAATACAAACCAATTTACAGCGCGATACAAGAACAAATTATTAAAATAGTCTTGGTCCGTGATATCGCTTGACGTTGACGTAATCACAAACGAGTTGTTGTCAGAAAAGTGAATTGTGGAATGACGTTTTACTTGATGACGCCATCAGTAATTATGGCGACAAGTAACGATCGACGTAATCATAATTATTGATGTAATCTCATATTATTTTAACTGTCATAATTGGTATTAAATGAATTAAGTTGATG
>JAODUO010000082.1:130000-140000 GCA_025642075.2 Ridgeia piscesae | reverse complement strand
GTGAGTGATGAGGTTGGACGACTGACTGAAGGCTTTGTTGCAGTGACGACACACGTACGGCTTCTCACCTACAACGCGACAACGACACGGTTAGTCAACATACATGACAACAAAGACAGACGTACGGCTTCTCACATACAGCACGACAACGACACGGTTAGTCAACATACATGACAACGACAACAGTGTTAGTCATCATGCACAGCAACGACATGATTAGTCAATATACACCACTTTGTCAACATACACCACAACAATGACATGGTTAGTCACCAAGCGTACCAACGAAAACATTATTAGTCATCACGCACAGCAACGACAACATTGTTAGTCAACATACATCACAACGACGACACGGTTAGTCATAATACATAACGACGATGAGTCGATTATCCATCATCAACCGCAAATATCCCGCGGTTAGTCATCGTGTCACAACGACGATGGTTAGTTATGATGTATAGCGACGACATTTCGTAGATAGGGTTATGCAAATTAATCGCAATGTAGAGCATCGAACACACGATTAGGCAGCATACTTCACAACTTCTTACGCCACAATGAGTGTTATCCCGGTAATAAGTGCATATGCTTGTGTTTATAGATACGATTAAATTTTCATTACTACTGTGGTAGTATAGTCGATGCGACTAAATGTGATATGTTATATTTTTACTTTTTATAGTAATTATACTAAATGAAATTACATTGACGTTATTAACGATTATCTAATGGCCATTGATTAATAGATATAGCAATTATTATAGTAGATATAGCAACGATTTAAATCATACCAACAATACGCTGATGACTAATAAAATTTATATTTTGTTGAACGAGTATTACCAATACAGTGACTATAATACAGATTATGTATTGTACCAGCTGTAGTAGTTTTTTTAACCACTTCAACGCATCGTCGTCGGATTAACGAGGCGCTGAATCGCGGGATTACTCCGACGGAGGCAATAACAATGGAATTAAACGATTTGGGATAGGGACGTGACGCGACCCGAATTAAAGGTCGGTCATTAAGCGACTCAGACGATGATCCATCAACGGCCGATGACTCTCGGCTCGCTGCCGATGTCCATGGCGGAGACGGATTTGATTTGAGAAAACACGCATTAATTCTGCTCCTGTAGAAGAACAACACATTAAGGTGGGTTTGTTTGTGCGGCAGATTGGGTCGGGTCGGCCGACGAGCGCTGAATCAACACGAGCCGAGACCGACACTACTTTGCTTTCCGCTGGGCTGGGCCCGAGGGACCGTCGGCGTCGTTAGACCGAGCGGGCGGTAGACCGGAAGTGTCCTCGCGCAGCTGCGCGGTAAACAGGAAGTCGAGTTTGGGGAGATAGCAATGATCAGTCCCGCGTTGATGACACATACGGATGAAGTGCCAGTGGTGTTTTGATATTTGTACCGTGAAAGTAATGTTTTTGATTGAGTACGGGTTGCGTTATACTCTTGGGGGTAGGCGTCTCGGTTTAATAGTGGCTAAAGAAGTTAATTTCTTATGGTTTTTATTTTATTTATCTTAGCATATATTACTGAAGAAGGAAGGATCTCTTACAAAGTGTTCATTTTATAGATTTGACGGGAGTGATTCCATTGTAATTTATTCATAAAATGTAGGATTCGACGAACACTCTCCAAAAGTCCTTGGTCATCTGCAGACCTTGTGTTACATGTCATCGTGGTGTCGACTCTGAGTTGTTATTAGTATACAAGGGATAAACTAAATTAATAACTATGTATCTCTTGATACGTTCCTTCAGGATACGGAAATACGGGAGAATTACTTCGAAGTGGAAGTTGCAATTATTCTCATTTTACTGGTTCATAGCATTCAGGGTTTGTTGTTTGAAAGATAATAATAATAATAATAATAATAATAATTCCGTTTCTTTGTATAGCGCTTTTTAAGTAAATTATTGCCAATCAAAGCGCTTCACATTAACATGACCTACTGACTAGATATAAACTTTAAATCACTTAAATAAATAACCTAAGTTAAAATAAATAAGCTAAGATAAGATAAATAAAAACAGGGCATAACAATACAGTTCATCAACGCAAGGAAAGAGAGGAAGTTGCAATGACGTCACGCTGCCTCACCTGTGTGTATGTAGGTGTGCTTCTTCATGTCCGACTTCTGGTGGAAGCGCTTGCCGCAGTACTGACACGGATATGGGCGCGTGTCGCTGTGTATGAGCAGATGCGTGGAGAGGGTCGACGACCGCTTGAAGCACTTGCCGCACTGCGGACACGCGAAGCTGCGCTCGTGCGAGTGCACGGCGCGGTGCTGTCCGAGACTGACCGCGTGTCCGAACGTCTTGCTGCACACGTCGCACGCGTACGGGCGCCGCCCCCCGCTGTGAGAACGCCGGACATGCACCTCCAGTCCGTGCGCCGTCGTGAAGCGCTTTTCGCACGCCGCGCACTCGTACTTGCCGCTCGCGCTCTCGTCGTCCACTTCCGCTGACGTCACGGGGTCCGACATTTTCTTGTCGACGTCGTCGTTGGATTTAACGCCGCCTTTTGTCGAATCAACGCTGCTGCGTCGGTAGGTGTAGTCTAGAGCCGGGTTCCATATCGCAGGTTTTGTATTTGAATCGCTTCTGGGGGGCGTTGTTGCCACCAGGGGGCACGACTGGTGTTGTTGTTGTTTCTGTTGTTGTAGCTGTTGCTGCAGCTGCTGTTGCCACAGCAGCTGTTTCTGGTGAGCGGCGAGAAAGGAGACATACAAGTCGGAGTAGGAGACGCGGTGGTCACAGCTCGCCAGCAGATACCGGAAGTAGTCGCCTATACCGGAAATAGACCAACGATACGTCACTCTCGCCATTCCTCCGATACATGTGTAATTCACATAGCATTTACTAACCCACCTCTATTTACTAACAACAATATCACAATGTTATAGCAATGTTGCTCGTAATACGCTAACTTTGGGATCAACCTGACTGCATCTCCTCCTAGATGCTAATAACTACTCGCCTCTTTCTATGTTTATTCGCTTGTCAGACCAATTTAATTAACACAGAACCTTATCTAGAGTCGTCTGCAATACAGATACGGTCGCTTTATAAAACGGTGACAAAATAACAATAATCCTAAGTATGATATTGGAATATTCAAAATTTAATAAATTACTCACTGTTATTGGCTGGAGGAGGAATTAAGCTGAAACGTCTCTCCTTATCGAACCACCTCCCCCCGTACAGGAGCGGCGTGGCGGGCGGTGGGAGTGCCATCTTGTCTGCCATGTTTGCGGAAGTGACGTCACCGAGCGGCGGCGGGGCGAGCTGCCGGGACGTGTTGTGAGACAGAGGTAGCGCCGTCGTGGTCTTATCGCCGATAATCAACTGGCAGACTTCAGCAACTGCGTAAAACAAAAACAAACGATGTCAAAAAATATTTCTGGGAACATGTCCACCGGTGTATCTTAAATAATGTGCGCAATGTATCGTTTCTTGATAAGAAACTAGTTTAGTTAGAAAATTATGTTGTCCATGTGTTGGATAGCAATTTGTTTGTAGAGCTTAATGGGCAAAATAGGGCAAAATATTGCAGATTAATGACGTGAGAGACTTCTTTGTTTTCCACGAACGTGACGCGTTGTTGTTAAAACAAATGTCCGACCACGTTAAATGCATCCGGTGCAGTAATGGTGAATCCTTGATTATAGTAATCGATTTTACGTAGTTTTCTTTCTTCAAGTTTAATACAGTCGGAACAAAACATATATTCACACACAACAGCAACGTAAACATCAACTATGCATCTGAAAACCACCTATATACAGAGATACAAACTTTTAGGACACTTGTACGTCACATCAATGATTCTATAGAATCCTTGGTCACGTCTTTTCGGCGAGATTTACAAATCAAGAAATAGTCGACGCGTTGGATGCAAACACAATGCGGGTTTGTCGAATGTTTTCCCGTAGTCACGTCGCTATGATTGCCCCGGGGAAACCGCCCGTCCGACAACCCCCAACGGAACCCCCTTGGTGTACTCAGAAATCTCCCCGAACTGACGATTACGCTAAGAATATCGACACTGTTCCACAGTACGGCGCTAAGCCACGTATGCACCTAGCGAAGCGACGTGATTTACAAATAATAATGTCTGTTCTCACACACCCGGGACGGACTGCGTAATCCATTGTCTCAAAGGAACGCGGTAGGAGAAATTAAAAGATTGCTTAATCATCGCTGGAGGCGCCGAGTCTACGGTGTTGTCGAAAGAGACTCTATCGAGGCCGACTCCGAGGATCCTGAGATCAACGGGCGGCGCCCGAATGACGGCAAGCTTGATATAGTCTCGGTGATATTATGAATGGATCATTTTGTATATACTGTGTGTGTGCGCGCGCATGTTTGTGGTTGGGTGCGTGATGCGTGCGCGTGTGAACGTGTCTATTGTGTATATGTATGTATGTATGTATATACAGTTATATTTACGTATGGTTTATATATATATATATATATATATATATATATATATATATATATATATATATATATATATATAAACATACACATATACTGCACGCAATTTGTGATATAATAAAAACTGTGTGCTTATGTAATTTTCAGTTAATAATATATAATTCACCGCGCGATGACAGAATCGGCAACTAGTCTTTGATGACGGTTCTTTGATGAGCGCGCACGAACTAACTGTGAATCACAATCGACTTATCAAATATGTATGCGACTGAAACGCTATCCGAGATCTGCTTGCGCGCTGCCGGACTGTCCGAAATGCCTATTTATAGTTACGTACAGCATCCCACGTCTAAATCTGATCAGGCACAGTGTTCTGGTGGCGGGAGGGTTGATACATACGCTTGCGCGACGCGTTAATAATTCACGAGTGGTATTTGCGAAAGTGACGCACGCCTCATGCTTTGATCTCTCGCGGCTCCTGCGATTTGTAGCTGAATACGCGCATTAGTATTTGATGCCCAAAGAATCTCGTCTCGTGTATAGGCTCTGTATTATTTATTTACAAGCGCGATGCACTGCTTTCGCCTGGAAGCGGCAAGAGTTGAAATTGGATACCTTCAAATTTAGAACGCAGGCCACGCACAACTGTTCACTTGATATCACAACACGTCTCAATAACTGTTCACTTGATATCACAACACGTCTCAATAACTGTTCTCTTGATATCACAACACGTCTCAACAACTGTTCTCTTGATATCACAACACGTCTCAATAACTGTTCACTTGATATCACAACACGTCTCAACAACTGTTCACTTGATATCACAACACGTCTCAACAACTGTTCTCTTGATATCACAACACGTCTCAACAACTGTTCACTTGATATCACAACACGTCTCAATAACTGTTCACTTGATATCACAACACGTCTCAATAACTGTTCACTTGATATCACAACACGTCTCAATAACTGTTCACTTGATATCACAACACGTCTCAACAACTGTTCACTTGATATCACAACACGTCTCAACAACTGTTCACTTGATATCACAACACGTCTCAATAACTGTTCACTTGATATCACAACACGTCTCAACAACTGTTCTCTTGATATCACAACACGTCTCAACAACTGTTCACTTGATATCACAACACGTCTCAACAATAGAGCTGTTTTGGAAAATAAAAGCGAGCATGACGCCCAGTTGTGATATAAAGTAAACATATTTGGATTTAATACACACTGTATTCCAGGGCATGCGCAAATTTACGATGTCTACATGTTTGCATTGGCCATGCTAATTTTGTTTCGTGAAAAATCTGGCAGATAAAGGTGTCAGTTATTTTCAAAAAAATTCTTGGTTAAACATAGTTTTTCCAAATTAAAAGTCGATATGTAATTCCATAATGCTTTTTGTCCTAGCAATCATCTACGCCTTAACCAATCTGTTAGGCGCATGAATCAGCACGTAATATAATTGCATCAGCAATGGTTTTTAACTTTCAACTGTGCTCTGTCCTTAATCTAACATAAATACTTTATTTTAGTACACGTGTGAAACACGCGCTTTTTGCTCTACCACCCCCACGGCATGGAAAAAAGACTCAATATTATATAGAATACAAATAAACCAAATATTGCCAATTAACAAAGCAAACATACTCTACGGTATTTGCTATTATTATTATTATTATTATTATTACTATTATTATTATTATTATTATTATTATTATTATTATTATTATTATTATTATTATTATTATTATTATTATTATTATTATTATTATTATTATTATTATTTATTAAAATGGGTAAGTAATTTCTTATACAGCGCAGTATCCAATCCTCAGGATTGCTCAAAGCGCTATACACTTTACATCCCTGGCAGACCAGTTCAATCAAACACCATCTCGACTTCCCAGGGAAGCATCCAGGCACGCTGCAATTAATGCGCGAAAACGATTCGTTAATTAGTATTGTTATTATCTTTTTTATGATATTTGTTATCATACAATTACTATGCACCACCATCGCCATTCTACTACGACACCACAGAGTCTTGCGCGCGCGTCTCACGTGCGACGGTGCCTACCTCTAGCGGCGTGTTTCGGCGGTACTACGGAGAAGGCGCTGCAGCCGTCAATGGCGAGTTGTTCGGATGACGTCACCGGGGCGGTTTTCTTGTTCTTCACGAGAAACGACCGTGGCATCATCGGCTGGACACGTGCGGCGTCGCGTCTATGCGGTCGACATCAGTCGGGGCCGACGAAGCACGGAAACGTCGGCGGAAATCGTTCGGACTGTGGCTTCCTGGCGCGCGCTACTCGACCGAATCACTTCGACTGGAACCGCTACACGCGCGCGCCCCGTATTTACGCTGGGGAGTATTATGATAATCGCCTGTACGCGATTACAACCGGCTTACCCGCCCGCTATTGTCGTTACAAACAATCGACTTTCCGACTCGTGCACGGTTCGCCGGACGGCCCTGATTGGCGCTCCGCGATTTCGACCGCGATTGGTCGGAAATCTGGCCAATTGGCGCGCGCGTGCATAATCACTGCGGGACGCAGCCACTCCTGGTGGTGTTGTGATTCCGATTCGGCGATGTGGTTACCGGGACGGCGCTAGGTGGCGCTGCGAGCTGGCACACTGCCATCTGGAAGCGGCAGAGCGCGTTTGTCTGAAATAGCATAATAGCTGGCGATTAATCGATATTAGTTAACCGGGAAGTCAATCTAGCCGCAGTGCGCATGGCGCTGCTTTTCTGCAGCGTCAGCGAAACTGCCTCGTCACGTCGTGTTTAATCAGATCTGTCAAATCAGCGTAATGCGTTTTACGTAATTTGTACTAACGTGACGAGTTAACGAGCGCACATGACGGACCGGACGAGATGCGCTGTTTTCAGCAGCAAACGATAGTTTATAATGCATAAATCCTGCACCTAAATTCATATGTGATATGATATTGTGACGTCGACGTACTAGAAGTGTATGTTGGTTAAACGTCTGTATGTTAATGCTATTACAAGTAGCTTTAATTTACTGCACGTGACGTTGTTGCTATGTGTGGTGAAGTGAACGTTGTAACCACAGGACGTTTGCAAAACTTTGCATATAGAGCGCAGTGGCTCAGTGGTAGAACTCTCGACTATGAGGACCCGGGTTCGAATCCTGTGCTGCGGTGTTAAAATCTTGGGCAAGTTGTTTCACTCTACATTGCTCCAGTTCACGCACCTGTATAAGTGAGTACCTGGATATTGATAATGGTGGATATGTGTACGAGCCGCCTTTGCGCATTAATTGTTGTATATGGCTGGATACTTCCCAGAGAAGTTGAGATGGTGTCTGGTTGAACAGATCTGTCAGGGAAGTAAAGTGTATGTAAACCGCTTTTAGCAGCCCTGAGGACCGGCTACTGCGCTATATATGAACATATCTTTTTACAGGCGGGAATTGTCATATTTACATCCCGTATACAAATGAAATACTTATACTTTTTAGAAACTACTACTTTCTAACACTCTGGATTTGTTTTGCAATAATAACGTCACCAATATGGCCGTGTTTTAGTGAAATAATCTCATAATGTTCACATTCGTAAACTGTTATTGAATAGCTGCTTTGACGGTCCGAAAATACCACGTATATTTGATAAATTTATCCCTTTAGATTTGTGGAATGTATTACCATTGTCGTTGCAACAAATAAGGACACTAAGAATATATAAAATAGTTTTTAACACATTAACAAATGTAAAGTAAAGAAAGCAGCATCACAAAATGACACAAGACATTGGTTAAATCACATTGTACGTTGGATATAAGAACGTACTAACTTTCACAGAAAACTGGAACCAATTGTCTGATGACAATGTCAACTGAAGCCACGTGGATGTGCTCACAGAAACAATATATAGCCATCTGATCAGGAGAATAATTATCATCATCATTATCGTAATAATAATCATGAATATATTCGTATTTACAAGGATAACCGTCACAATAATCATAATTATCATAATCTTCGTTGTAATCATCAATCAACACTCATCATTATCTTTATATAATCATCTTCTATTTCATCATAAAATAATTACATATAAATTATATATATTCTCTAAGTGTTTGCGTCCTCCACATATCCGCTACTGCTGCACTTATCGGGCTGGAGTAACAATAATCGTAATGATACTTGATATTACAATTAATGGAGCGGCATTTGTTTGTGCATCGGTTATTTTTATTTCTGTTCTGCGACGTCCATCATCGATACCATCGCCATCATCGTCCCTATCTGCGTCATTAGCGTTATCGTGGCAGTGCACGCGATGCCACCGTGGGCCGCTTACAACAAAGACAAGTGCGGGTGACTCGTTGAATCAGTGAAGCGGCTTCATCGGCCACTTCAATTCAATCATGTGCGTTGTACATGGACATTAATAGAGTCCGCCTCTTCATCGCGTAATTACGACGCTCTATCGCCGCCGTGACGCAGTGACGGGCGGTGACGCAGTGACGTGATGATGACGAGTGCCGAAACGTCGCAAAGCTGTGACGCCATGACGTCGTATCATAATAATGGTTTAGCCACGGAAGTCATGATCCTGTCAATCGCTGTAGCAAATTGTCATTACACAATAGACAGCTTTTGAATGCGACAAAATAAATTCGTCCGTCCGTCCGTCCGTCCGTCCGTCCGTCCGTCCGTCCGTCCGTCCGTCCGTCCGTCCGTCCGTCCGTCCGTCCGTCCGTCCGTCCGTCCGTCCGTCCGTCCGTCCGTCCGTCCGTCCGTCCGTCCGTCCGTCCGTCCGTCCGTCCGTCCGTCCGTCCGTCCGTCCGTCCGTCCGTCCGTCCGTCCGTCCGTCCGTCCGTCCGTCCGTCCGTCCGTCCGTCCGTCCGTCGTCCGTCCGTCCGTCCGTCCGTCCGTCCGTCCGTCCGTCCGTCCGTCCGTCCGTCCGTCCGTCCGTCGTCCGTCCGTCCGTCCGTCCGTCCGTCGTCGTCCGTCGTCCGTCCGTCCGTCCGTCCGTCGTCCGTCCTGTCCGTCCGTCCGTCCGTCCGTCCGTCCGTCCGTCCGTCCGTCGTCCGTCCGTCCGTCCGTCCGTCCGTCCGTCCGTCCGTCCGTCCGTCCGTCCGTCCGTCCGTCCGTCCGTCCGTCCGTCCGTCCGTCCGTCCGTCCGTCCGTCCGTCCGTCCGTCCGTCCGTCCGTCCGTCCGTCCGTCCGTCCGTCCGTCCGTCCGTCCGTCCGTCCGTCCGTCCGTCCGTCCGTCCGTCCGTCCGTCGTCCGTCCGTCCGTCCGTCCGTCCGTCCGTCCCGTCCGTCCGTCCGTCCGTCCTCCCTCCGTCCTCCGTCCCGTCCGTCCGTCCGTCCCTCCGTCCGTCCGTCCGTCCGTCCGTCCGTCCGTCCGTCCGTCCGTCCGTCCGTCCGTCCGTCCGTCCGTCCGTCCGTCCGTCCGTCCCGTCCGTCCGTCCGTCCGTCCGTCCGTCCGTCCGTCCTCCGTCCTCCGTCCTCCGTTCCGCTCCGTCCGTCCTCGTC
>JAODUO010000082.1:120000-122500 GCA_025642075.2 Ridgeia piscesae | reverse complement strand
GTGTGTGTGTGTGTGTGTGTGTGTGGTGTGTGTGTGTGTGTGTGCGTGGTGTGCGTGCTTGCGTGCGTGCGTGCAAGAGTGAGTGAGTGAGTGAGTGATGAGTGAGTGAGTGAGTGAGTGAGTGAATGAGCGAGCGAGTGAGTGAGTGAGTGAGTGATGAGTGAGTGAGTGAGTGACTGACTGACTGACTGATGACATATGATGATGATGATGATGACTGATGAACTGATGACTGATGACTACTGATGATGATGATTGACTGTTGTTGTTGATTGATTGATTGATTATTGATTGATTGATTGATGATTGATTGATTGATTGATTGATTTTGATTGATTGATTGATTGATTGATTGATTGATTGATTGATTGATTGATTGATTGATTGATTGATTGATTGATATTGATTGATTGATTGATTGATTGATTGATTGATTGATTGATTGATTGATTGATTGATTGATTGATTGATTGATTGATTGATTGATTGATTGATTGATTGATTGATTGATTGATTGATTGATTGATTGATTGATTGATTGATTGATTGATTGAGTGAACTACACCTGTATTATCATTATATCGTTAATGAATACATTCAATTTTATATCTTTAGTATACTCTACACGAATAACATTTTACTAATATATAAATTTTATGAATGTATATAATATATATTTTACGCACATCCGAATGGAGCGATCACGATACATAGCGTTCTATGAACGTTCTTATTCTTATTATCATCTACCCGCGTGGCAAGAAGTAGTCTTCTCCCTTGTCGCTACACCGCCACCTCGCCGACACACGCCCCAGGCGGACTTAATCAGCGTCGGGAGGAGACGGCCTCCATTACCCGCCGACCGACCCACTCTCTCGACCACCGAGACACGCTGTAATCGCGCCCGGCTAAATCCCGACGGCGCGCTACTAAAACATCGAGGTATTGTTACTGCTTTTTCGATAACGACCATCGGTCGATGATGGAAGACGCTGCGGGGAGAGAGAAGACCCACGGGCCTACTAGGGCAGTGGGCTGGCAGGGGAAGGTGTGTCGCGACTGTCACGGTGGTTGTTTATTGACATTCCCGCGAATTCTTGTTCCCTGGTTTCATTGTGCGTCTTGTGTCTGCACGGCTGTTTATTCCGCACACATGACGTCGTCTTTGTTGGTTCCGTGTGTTCGTTAAGAGCACAGTCGGACTAAGCGCGTGTCTTTGTCGGTAGAAATAACAATGAGGTTTATCTGTTGACAGTGATTGTGTCAATGTGCTCGTGTTTTAATATGGAGTGGAAAACCTGTAGAAAAATTACATACAAGTTACTTTCTATTTAAACAAAACCGCAACCATACTAAGTAGTTGTGTTTGCTACCATAAAGGTTTAATCGTTGTATGGATACTATTATGTGTTCTAGTCAAGACGTCCACCTGTGACGTCACTGGCGATGCCAGGGCCCAGACCTACTGGGACATGAACAAGGAGACAGGAAAGATGGTGCGTGCACGCGTGCGTGCGAGTGTGCAAGCGTATGGGCGTACGAGTACTACTTACGCGCGTATGCGTGTTTAACTTTCTCCCTGGGCGCCATACATGTACGAAAAAAAGGGTTAAATTTTCTTCCACAAAATTCCCCGCCGGTCAAGTGTTCTTAACGGTGGTCGTGCCGCGGTTTAGTAGATCTATCGATTGTTCCTAAAGAAAACATTTCGTTTTTGCGAGTGTTCTGAGAACTGCCCATTCCGAGAACCGGGAACCCGTTTCATAAGTCTAACACGTGACAGTGCTTAAACGCTCCCCGGAATACGTGTTTTTGTAGTTATAATAACCACTTGTTATTTTTAATTTTTTATATTACAAATAAATGATCAATTATGTGTTTCGTATAAAAAAACCACCAGGCGCACTCAAACACACGTATTGCGTGTATGCATTATGAACTGGCAGATTGCCAAAATGCACTATAACACAAACTTTAATGCGGTGATTACTTGGATTCGGTTGGAGATAATGTTTTTTTTCGCAAAAAATACCTCGTCAATTCATTTGGTTATCGACCATATTGTATTTTTTTTATTTCCAAGTCACGAATGAATTGTGTCTGTATGACGGACCGTCACCGCCTCGGGACTTGGACGAAAGTGCAATCAACGAGAGGCGCCGAAAACACAACTATAAAGACGATAAACAAGAACTAGACCAAGTGAAATACGACATCTGAACAATACAACTCCGCGAAGCTTTTTTCTACGTTATTGCCAGGCACCACCCGGAGAGAACACGCGTCCATAAAGCCAATATTCGTGGTACAACTTAAAATGGGCGCCTCGGGGTTTAATCTTGGCAAACGAGCTTCTTCCCCCGAGCTGTATACACTGATTCGCGACAAGTTCATTTGCAATCATTCTCGTCCGGTCGTCGATGTTGAAACGGGCGGGCTGTTAGCCCATTACGGCATCCCGGGCGAGACACTAAATCTAATTGATTAGCTACTAAATGAC
>JAODUO010000082.1:25000-115000 GCA_025642075.2 Ridgeia piscesae | reverse complement strand
CTTCTCGTGATATTTCATAATATAAGGTATTATGTTATGGTCTGTGTAATGCGTGATGGTGAAAGATCCAGTTTGGAATTATATTCAATCCAATATCTTTGCAGATCGGAATCATTTCGTTACCGGATCTAGTGAACATATTTGTTTATGAAAAGGAAAAAAGAAAAGTCATGCTCACATATCATAGAGATTATTTGTTCTCTACCAATTTAAATATCAACGAATATATTAATAAAACCTATATGAATAAACCCTTGTCGGCGATGGGGCTTTCTCGTTTGATGACGCGATGTAGAAAGCGCTACACTCTGACGAAACAATGAATTGACTGTAACGGAACTGGTAGCTACACTCTAACGGGACAACTGTAACGGAACTGGTAGCTACACTCTAACGGGACAACTGTAACGGAACTGGTAGCTACACTCTAACGGGACAACTGTAACGGAACTGGTAGCTACATTCTAACGGGACAACTGTAACGGAACTGGTAGCTACACTCTAACGGGACAACTGTACCGGAACTGGTAGCTACACTCTAACGGGACAGTTGTAACGGAACTGGTAGCTACATTCTAGCGGGACAACTGTAACGGAACTGGTAGCTACACTCTAACGGGACAACTGTAACGGAACTGGTAGCTACACTCTAACGGGACAACTGTAGCGGAACGGTTACGGATCGATTAACTCAATCAGTAGAACGACTGACATTGGCACGTCTGTCGGCACCTCGATTGCCGGGGTCAGTGAAGCGGACAAACCATCAGACACGTGCAGTCGGCATTAGGAGGGAGATCGCGTGCGTCTCTCAGAGAACCTGTTCTTGCGCCAAAACTACTCGCATGATCACCGTTATGGCCCGCTGTCAGACCGATTAGAAGACGGTCGTCTCTTTCCGAGAAACAAAGCGTTCGACACGTGCAGCGGATCCACACAACGATCGTTCTTCATCACTCTGTTCTCAGCCCCAGGCAAATCTAGTCGAGTTATTTCCAGTTCAACGTTTATTTACCTCGCGACCTTTTCCCATAACCGGAAGGATCGTTGAGGGACCACTGACGGCTTCTTTAGCCGGTTCTTTCCACATTTTCCTGTCTTCACAACCCTCTGGGAGTTGGTGTTGTCTTCCCGCCTCTTTTATACTTTCTCCCCTACCTGCTGATCACGAGACGTGGCCAACTCTTTCTTACTGCGAACGTCTTGCACATTACGTTACTATTAGTTATTACTGTTATTCTATATCTCACAAAACTGACTATGTCGCCGAGGGCTATAACAAGAATTTCGAGAAAAAATGTGCCGTTGTGGTGGTCCCAGATTCGACCAGTCCAGGATTCGTCTAAACGCACGCGCACGCGCACGCGCAATGATCGCTTTTATCTGTTCTGACGCGCTCTGACGTAGTGGCAACGGCATACGTCATGCCCGGGCCGAGATTCGACTAAATAACACAACACGTTCGAATGAGTGAAAACGATCACATAAGTTAATCCATGTTTATTTAAGATGTGCGTGATAACAATATTATTTCAATACTTAATGTATTACTAACGGAAACTACGTTAGTAACCTGACTCGGTACGAATCTGGGACCGCTACCGTCGCGGTCCCAGATTCGTACGAATCCTGGACTGGTCGAATCTGGGACCACCACACCGTCACAAAGCGGCTGATCTCAACGGGGATATGCAGTCGAAGCAGACGCGTTTTTTCTGTGACACGTACCTGGAGAACAAGTTGCTGGTCCTTACTGCACTCCGTCAGTCTGCCAGTACGCTGAACATTCCGAGAGTACTTAATACAGCAGTCTGTCTTACTCGGTATAATCTGTCCGCGACTCGCCACGGGCTTAATTTGTAGCTTTATATTTGGTTTTCCTCATTATCGTGGTTTTTGTTTGACATATTGAACATGAGTAAACAGGTTTTTGCAAAAAGACTGTAGAAACCTCCAGTACACGTATATTATGAAATACAGCTTTATTAATTGATAAGAATCACGACAATATTAAACTGAAACAATCAGATTTATGTATATATATGTATATATATATATATATATATATATATATATATATATATATATATATATATATACATATATATATTAGTCTATATATATATATATATATATATATATATATATATATATATATATATATATATATATATATATATATATATATCTAATTTAAGGATGTCCTTTCACATGGGTTGATTATTATCAGTTCCAGACGACAGATGTGTATATATTTTGGCAATTACAAATGCTACATGATTCTTCAATTCAAACTGACACTTCTAATTACTGTACATCTGCACGCGTGCATGATATCGACTTGCGGGAAAACAACGACCTGTTCAGCACGAAGTTGACACCTGTTAGACAATGTCTGTCACGGCAGCCGCACGACTGGAAGTGATCACTGCACTTGCGCAGAACATAAGATATCGACAACTTCCTCTACATCCGTTTCGTTGATCTTCATGCTCAATACGAATGACCGGATGTAATGCACTGCGTATGTGTGCGCAAAGGCGTTGCGCAGATGGTCCACCTTGACGCAAAGCCTACAACAACAATATTGAATTAATTATTTGGCATCAATAATAATCACGTCATCTGACACAGTGTACACTATTGTGTGCAGTGATGACACAGAGTCTGTACATTTCACGTATTTCCATCGTGTTCCAGCGCGAATGAACTAATACAGTACGCACGTGTTACGCTCGGAATAAACATTATCTTGATAAAGAAATAATACTGATCCACTCGATAACTATCTCTCCTACCCTGCCTGTCGTCCGTCCGTCCGTCCGTCCGTCCGTCCGTCCGTCCGTCCGTCCGTCCGTCCGTCCGTCCGTCCGTCCGTCCGTCCGTCCGTCCGTCCGTCCGTCCGTCCGTCCGCCGCCCGCCCGTCCCGCCGCCGCCCGCCCGTCCGTCCCGTCCGTCCGCCCGCCCGCCCGCCCGCCCGCCCGCCGCCCGCCCGCCCGCAGTCCGTCCGTCCGTCCGTCCGTCCGTCCGTCCGTCCGTCCGTCCGTCCGTCCGTCCGTCCGTCCGTCCGTCCGTCCGTCCGTCCGTCCGTCCGTCCGTCCGTCCGTTTGCACGCGCGCTCATATCCGGATGTAACCACACTTGAACGCTGC
Source organism: Ridgeia piscesae (assembly GCA_025642075.2). Lineage (NCBI taxonomy): Eukaryota > Metazoa > Annelida > Polychaeta > Sabellida > Siboglinidae > Ridgeia > Ridgeia piscesae. The sequence continues at coordinate 111,848 of JAODUO010000082.1, read as the reverse complement.
TGTCATGCACTAAATCAATCACACGGAGTGACGCGAACAGACTGGTGAAACTGAAGGTACGAATTGTTGCAAACAATAATCTCAAAGGAGCCTACAATGCGGAATTAGGAAACGACACTTGTTCAGTATCAAATGTGAATTTCCCAAGAACGGTCAACATCCAAATGACACAGCTGAGCATACAACAGGAGGCAAGTGGAGATCGACACCGGGGAGGAGATGAGGAGATACAACCTAACTCCCCGGACGTTCCCACGGCTACGTACTCAGGTGACAAAGCCTTTCTCAGGTGGTGCTCAAAGCCTCTGGAACAACCCGCCGCGTGTCTCAGACGGTCATCATTCAAAAGGCAACTGAAGACAGTTAATCTTAAACGAGCGTTTTCACCCTGAATGAACAGTTATACAATCTGAACATTTTAATATCTACTATTTATCAACTATTTTATTGTTTATTTATCAATTTTTATTTGTAACATAATTGACTTGTATTTATTAGTATTTTATTACTATTATGATTAATATTAGTTATTTATATTGATCAATTTATATTGACCAATATATTTTACAAATGCACTTCTATTTTAAGTGTTTTTAAAGGGAATCTTTACAGTCTTGTAGTGCGCCTCTGAATAACTGCTAGATTTATGCAGCAGAAAATGTTGTCAGATTATTGTTATTATCAAGAGAAAATTGACTTCATCGCGAACCGTCCAGTCTGAATAAACACAGGCTGACCTCACCCGGCTGGGTGAAAGTCGTGCCGACGACGCGAGTCGCAGCACGCGACAGAGACGGCCGACGTTCTAATCGCGGGATTGCATGTTTCACGCCGTAACCGAAAACCGAGCGAGAGTTGACGGTAGTCGTCAATAATTCAGCGGTGCCATCGCGCCTGATTTGAGCCGGACACGCGCCCTGCTCTCCGCCTGACCGCCACTTTAACGGGGTGACAGACGCGGGTTCTATGCGATCTGTACGTCACACGCCAGACACAGTCGGGTGATTCTGTTGGGGCTGGCGTACCAGGCAACGTCTCGTTGTTTGTAAATAGTCGCTAATGTAGCGTGTCTGTCTCAACAACGGTTTCTGATTGTGCGGTTAATCGGTGTGTGTTTGTGATTGTGGTAGCGTAGTACTTGTACACGTGGTGGTGGCATCGTATTGTAAGTATTATATACTTGCCCGGTTATCCAGGGATGATAAGCGAAAAGGCAATCACACGCGCAAAACCTTTAGAAAATTGTTATCCCTGAGGTCCTATCTCCACTGATATATCTAATTATGTCAGTTGAGTTGCTCCGGTTATAAAAAGGTAAGTTATTATTCAGCGCATTATCCAATCCTCAGGACTGCTCAAAGCGCTTTACACTTCCCTGACAGACCTGTTCAATCAGACACCATTTTAACTTCTCTGGGAAGCATCCAGCCATATGCTGCAATTAATGCGCCACGACTGTTCGTACACATATCCACCACTTGTCTATAGCCAGGTACTCATTTATACAGCTGTTTGAACTGGAGCAATGTAGAGTGAAAAAACTGTCCCAAGGTTTTAACACCGCAGCACAGGATTCGAACCTGGGTCCTCTTAGTTCAGAGTTCGAAGCTCTACCCCTGAGCCACAGAGCTCTACACTGACACTGGAGACAAATTTATTGTTCAGATAAAGCTGACATATTGAGCACCTATGTTATGTAACATCCCGGACGAATTTTGAAAAAGTCAACATATACGAACCATCATAATAGGCACGCTAGATCAAATGCAATATTCCATGGAGGGAGGGAGGGAGGGAGGGAGGGAGGGAGGGAGGGAGGGAGGGAGGGAGGGAGGGAGGGAGGGAGGGAGGGAGGGAGGGAGGGAGGGAGGGAGGGAGGGAGGGAGGGAGGGAGGAGGGAGGAGGAGGGAGGGAGGGAGGGAGGGAGGGAGGGAGGGAGGGAGGGAGGGAGGAGGGAGGGAGGGAGGGAGGGAGGGAGGGAGGGAGGGAGGGAGGAGGAGGGAGGGAGGGAGGGAGGGAGGAGGGAGGGAGGGAGGGAGGGAGGGAGGGAGGGAGGGAGGGAGGGGAGGGAGGGAGGGAGGGAGGGAGGGAGGGAGGGAGGGAGGGAGGGAGGGAGGGAGAGGGAGGGAGGAGGAGGGAGGGAGGGAGGGAGGGAGGGAGGGAGGGAGGGAGGAGGAGGGAGGGAGGGAGGGAGGGAGGGAGGGAGGGAGGGAGGGAGGGAGGAGGGAGGGAGGGAGGGAGGGAGGGAGGGAGGGAGGGAGGGAGGGGGGAGGGAGGGAGGGAGGGAGGGAGGGAGGAGGGAGGAGGAGGGAGGAGGGAGGAGGGAGGGAGGAGGGAGGGAGGGAGGGAGGGAGGGAGGGAGGGAGGGAGGAGGGAGGGGAGGGAGGGAGGAGGGAGGGAGGAGGGAGGGGGGGGGGGGGGAGGAGGGAGGAGGGAGGGAGGGAGGGAGGGAGGGAGGGAGGGAGGGAGGTAAATTGTTTATTTATAGCATTAACAGTTTGTGGCAGAAATAGTAAAAATTTCAATTACTCCTTTGTATCTGCTAAGCGCAACGTAGTGGGCTATACAAGTCAGATATGTAACCTACAGCACGACGAAGATTTTTTTTACCACCACCACCACCACCACCACCACCACCACCACCACCACCACCACCACCACCACTACAATCAAGACAGTCCTCGTTCATTGACATCCAATAACCATCGCCCTATACTTAGACTGTTCAGCGCCACTCCGCCCGTCGGTGTAACTGATATATCCACCCTTGGCGATTGCGTGCGTATCCATGTCTTACTTAAATAATGCACCACCGTATAGGATATCTCCCCCCTGGATCAAACGGATCACGGGATATTATGGCAGTGACCCATCACCCTACCCAACTCTTCCTCCGTCGGGAGACATCAAGGCGGCCGTTAGGAGGCGCAATCATCGACCTCTGTCGTGTCTCGCTGCCATCTATCGGCGACCACCAAATGTTACGTGCGCTGATTTATTCGCTGTCTAATTAACGTCGTGAGAAACTCCAGGTAATCTGTGTATAAAATATATCCACGGTCTGAGTGTTCACGGCCCACGAGATGGCGCAGGGATTATGTATTGCCGTTAAGGAAGTGTATGACGGGATTCTTGGGACATTGTGTTGGCCTGTCGTCGACTGCCATACAGTTTGTGTTCTTTTTTTGTGTGTCGTAACACTGATTAAGTTATAGACGGAAAATAAGGTGAAATATCCAAGACAGTTGTCAGGAAGAACAACTATCATGTATGTTCAAGAACGTATTCGTACGTTCTACACACAAACAAACACACATATACATGTATGTAAAATACACAAACAAACACACACATATACACATATACACGCACGCACGTAAGCATGCATACAAACATGCTAAACCAGTTACAGCTACAACAATTAATAACCAGACGAACAAACAGACGCCTCACCATACTCCATAAAGCCATCTATGGACACCTATCCTTGCCTGTCAATAACCTCCTCCAGCCTGTACAACGCCTATCAAGGCATTTATACAATAAAGCATTCAACACTATCCACGCCAGTAAGAACTGCTATAAATATTCATATTTCCCTCGAACAACAAGAGACTGGAATTCCCTACCAGATGCAATAGTTAACATTCCTAAACCACAACATTTTAGACAAGCTTTAATACATGACTAACAACCCAACAGCATGCGCACCAAACACTGACCGTTTGACTCCACCAGGAGTGTTGGCCAGTATAACGACAAGACAAGACACATTCACACACATGCGAGCGCACAGAAACAAACATACACATAAACATAAACGCGCGCGCATACACACATTCACATACACGTACGCGCGCACGGACACAGACACGCACGCACACACACACACACGCACGCACGCACGCACGCCACGCACACGCACCGCACACGCACACGCACACGCACACACACACACACACACACACACACACACACACACACACACAGATCCATGTCCTGAACGGTGTCTGAGAACCGGTACGGTCCGTACAGACAAGTCAATGCCGTCAGATTTGGTGGAATTCCATCAGCTTTGCCTCAACATGATGCCTTGTTCATATTCAGTGGTCACCCTCACCGGAACTAATACAACACGCATCGAGGCAACGACATTACAGAATCAACACCGCTGGACAGGTGACCGAGTCCAACTCCTCCGACTACTGTTCTCCAGCTAACACAACGTTTGGGCAACAACGATGGACAGGGAAACCGATGTCAAGACACCGTCAAAATGAACACAGAAGAAATGTCTCATCAGCATCAACGCTTGAGGACATGACTGCCAACCATCTACTCTGGTGAGAGGACATGACTGCCAACCATCTACTCTGGTGAGAGGACATGACTGCCAACCATCTACTCTGGTGAGAGGACATGACTGCCAACCATCTACTCTGGTGAGAGGACATGACTGCCAACCATCTACTCTGGTGAGAGGACATGACTGCCAACCATCTACTCTGGTGAGAGGACATGACTGCCAACCATCTACTCTGGTGAGAGGACATGACTGCCAACCATCTACTCTGGTGAGAGGACATGACTGCCAACCATCTACTCTGGTGAGAGGACATGACTGCCAACCATCTACTCTGGTGAGAGGACATGACTGCCAACCATCTACTCTGGTGAGAGGACATGACTGCCAACCATCTACTCTGGTGAGAGGACATGACTGCCAACCATCTACTCTGGTGAGAGGACATGACTGCCAACCATCTACTCTGGTGAGAGGACATGACTGCCAACCATCTACTCTGGTGAGAGGACATGACTGCCAACCATCTACTCTGGTGAGAGGACATGACTGCCAACCATCTACTCTGGTGAGAGGACATGACTGCCAACCATCTACTCTGGTGAGAGGACATGACTGCCAACCATCTACTCTGGTGAGAGGACATGACTGCCAACCATCTACTCTGGTGAGAGGACATGACTGCCAACCATCTACTCTGGTGAGAGGACATGACTGCCAACCATCTACTCTGGTGAGAGGACATGACTGCCAACCATCTACTCTGGTGAGAGGACATGACTGCCAACCATCTACTCTGGTGTCATAACACACCAGACAAGGGCCCAGGTCGATACTGAGCGCCTACTTCAAAGGCGGAGATACTGCAGAAGACACAGACGGAGAGATGCTTCACCGCCTGCACGTCTCCCGTTCACATAGCAAGACGATCTACAAATGAACAATCCGGTCCCTGACTTATATCCGCACCCACAGTCGACCTCTGACTGGTGGCGTCCTCGTTTGTAGACACCGCTGATGACGAAATGTCTTCAATTATGAACGACCCCTAAACCACACTCGACGAAGCAGCTTTTAAGCGCGCACGTACGTACGTACGCATACACGGACGTGCGTGCGTCGACGAGTTGACGTGCGCCGGGCTCCAGACGCGGCCAATCTGATAAAACACTAATCGTTCGCCGGGGCTAATCCCGATTTGTCTTAATGTCGGCATTACGGAAATCCCGCCTTTCTGTTCCTCTTCAGCCGGGCTTAATTCGATCTGATTTCCCGCAGATTGCGCCGCTCAGCACCACAGGGAGTAGCGCCACTGGGACCGCGCAAAGTGGCGCGAATCGCCGTGGCCCACCACATGGGCCATGGATGAGACAGCCGACTGACTCTCCTCTCCGACTGGCTCTCTAACTGGCTCTCCAACTGGCTCTCCGGCTGGCTCTCCAACTGGCTCTCCAACTGACTCTCCGACTGGCTCTCCAACTGGCTCTCCAACTGGCTGGCTCTCCGACTCTGTCCTATAATACGTTTATTCGGGACCGAATCTTGTGCTACATGTTTAATTTCTACGGTTGGTCTCACGACATGGTTGTACGAAATCGCTTTCCCACTCAATACTTCCGGCGATCCCACGCTCCAGAGATAAGTCTTGAGTGTCCTCATTCATGATTACGCTTAATGATAACTATTTGTACTACTGTTATTATATTAGTTATTACTCTCTGTATGAGTGAATGAGTGAATGAGTGAATGAGTGAATGAGTGTGTGTGTGTGTGTGCGTGCGTGCGTGCGTGCGTGCGTGTGTGTGTGTGTGTGTGTGTGTGTGTGTGTGTGTTGTGTGTGTGTTGTGATGTGTGTGTGTGGTGTGTGTGTGTGTGGTGCGTGCGTGCGTGTGGGCGTCTGTGCGTGTGTGCGTGTATGCGTGTGTGCGCGTGTGCGCGTATGTTTGTGTGTAGAAATGTAGAACACAAGTAGTCCCCTGGTTGTTTGGTTTGACTAAAACTAATTACGATGTGTCATTAGTTATGACATTGTCATTTATTGATTTCTTTGTTGCATTTCATGTTTAATGTACTTACGTTTCTGTTCCGAATGCACTCATTCACAATGTAATTGTAGGACAGGGTGGTCGAATGGATATATCTGGTCAAGCAGAGCCGCCGTAAGAAGATAAAGGTTTACTTGACCCCTCATCTTGGTCACGACGTGGTGTAATTAACTTGAAAACTTGTGATTTATTTATATGTAAGTTCAGTTCTTCAATGGTTCAAAATGCTTCAAAAAGTTCTTCTTAATTGGTACTACGGGACGGTCGTGTTATTGTTCTTGCTGTTGTTGTTCTTCTGGCCTTGTGCGGTGTTTTTAACTCCTTTCTGACAGATGGAAGGCCAAACCAGTAAACGTTGCGTTGTCAGTTGCTTGAAGTTGGTGAAGTTGCGGAGAAGGTGATCTGTTTGCCGATGCGAGTGTTTTTTGGCCATATATGACCCAGGACAGCCGTCGTCTGGGCTACAGACCGGCATCAACCTCATCTGAGTGTGTCTCGTTCACATCAGTCTCCGGCAATCATCGCAGACTTGGCACACCATAACACAGACGCGATTTAGCAGACACCACGCAACAATCACTGTGGCGGGGTTCCCCGGAGTCACGGCCACGTGTAATGCCCGTCAATGAGAAAATCACCAGCCGTCCACGCGTCGATAGCGTCTAAGTCCCTCAGTCAAATAGTCGTATTAACCGGACCCATGGGACCACTAAACCGCCGCCTAATATTAAACAGATGGTCCGAGCGAATCTAATGCATGTTCCACGCGCGAAATCTGTCGTGGGACGCGCGATAGGGTCGCATTATTAGCCAAGAATGCGGTGTGCAATCTGTATGCCCCGTCTTTGGCCAGGGCGGACAACTTAACTGATTGACTGGATTTGCGAATTTGATAGACTGGTTTCGTATTCCTAGCCGAAATCAAATGATACTCTTTGATAGCATTTGCCATAACCCGAAATACATCGCGCGTAGAGTGTTGACGGAAGCAGAAGTAGGGTTACTACGACGCCATAATTGCAATGTTCGTTGACTGGATAAAACCAGTTTGCTTCAGTTACAGAATATCACTTCAGCAAATATTTAGCTGATATATAATTTATGCCATAGCATGTTTTTATATAAGCATAACATACAAGTCATGTATCAATTTTACGCATTAACCAAACAATTGCAACACTGCTATTCCCCGTCAGAAAATACATTTCCGGGTTTGGTCTCCTCTCGCGACCGCGCTGTCCGTCACGGCCAAACTCAGACCAAGAGAGACACCCGCCGAATCAGTTGCGTCTCATCCGTTCCGTTCCGCATGATTTATTCACGACGACGGCATCATTGACTCATTAATAGGCGGCCGACCCGCGTTTTTACTACTCAAACGCTGGCGGCGAGTGGCATCGATCCATCACCGTGACCATATGGTACCATGTTTCGAGCGGGCGAGAAGTCAGCCACGCGGAACGCTTTTTCGTCGGCGCATTTCACGCCGTCTCTCCGCAAGGAAACCCGTCCCGTCTGCCGGCGATAACAACGCGACGTCGACCCGGGTGCCGGCCCCGTGCTTGGCGTCACCGCGCGCCCACCGCCAGCGATGCCATCTGTTCGCTTTTCATCGTGGAGTGATTTCCAGACTTGTATACATATTTAATAAAGTCTCGTATCGGCCACCCCGTCGACGATTAATAATCACGGGGCGGTGACGTCGGCGAGTGCTCGCATGCCGCTGTTCCTTCACTTCTGCGCCAGGTCTTCGTTGTCGTTCACGAACCTCCGTCCGACTGTCTCTGTGTGCCTAATACGTGGCCGTGGCAACGTTCTGTTGACTCCGAGTCCAAACCATGTGTACTCCTTTGCAGTAACAAGGGGAACTCTGGCAAATGGTTTGCTAACTGATTGCAATGACAGGTCAAATATGCAGTATAGTTGTGTGGTTTGGTTACTGCAAATGTTACTAATGCAACAGTTATACTGGTACAATGGTGCTCGAGTGGTAGTCATAAACACGTTGTAAAAGAAGGGAAAGAACACATTAGGACGAAACTGAATGTCGAAGTAGCCGCATGGTGCTACTGGGTCGGTCTCATGTGTTCTCAGGAACATCCACAAGGCCGGGGAGCTCGTGGAATCCGAACAGAAACATCGAAGACCAACAGACAAACATCAAGCGCAAAGATTTGGAACCAGAAATGCAAACTGCGGACGTAAACTGACGCAATTGGACCTGCAAGTCCCGCAAAAACACATCCACTGGGAATGAGTATGACTAAGACTCTTGCGCATCCCTCTTCACAATATCTCCCTAATGATTCTTGCTTGTTGCTCCGTTTAGTAAAGTTTCGGGGCAGACTATTTCTGGCTACTAGCACATATATGACCATAAGACGTTTACATAAATCCGGATACAATAGTGAGGTCGTGCCCATGGAGACGAAAGACCAATACGAGTCAACACGACACGGGGAGTATTGTGGTTTTTATTGGCAACACGCAACACCATCCACTGGAGAAATGGAGGCGGCCAGGCGTGACGGAGACACGGAGGCGGCCATGCGTAACGGTCACTGACCGCAGCCGTGTTGGATTGCATCTGTACTTTGTTTGGCAACCGATACGTGTTGACCACATCACGCTACGAATGGTAACCGCGTTTTTGCTCTTTTCGATGTCAAAAAAGGTTATGTCCTTGATTATGTCCCATAACCACACGACACAGTGCTTCGAGGCGGAACAGTTCGATATGTTACTGCAGATGCGAAAATACTTAACGGTCACCTCGATAATACAGCCACCTCCCAATTCCGGCCACCATGAGATGGTTCCAAATTGTTTTGTAACAGTAAAATTTAGTACATTAATCCTGCTGATAATACGACCACCTCGTTATTCGGGTCACTAATGTTCGGTCCCGATGGTGACTTTGGTGTTCAAGTTCCACTGTATTGTGTTTGATGCACTGGAAATTTGATTAGTTAGATATCGACGAAGTTAGATTCACATATTGTGAAGTATTTTTTTGAAAGCTCTATTTGTCTGACACTGTGTTAATAATCTAGTTACCTTTTGTTTTTACTAATTGCAACAAACGAAGACTCAGTACTACTGTAATTAAGAAAACTCCGAGTCAAACGTATCAACATCAAATGACACCTTTGCGAATTACACGCAGCGGAAATTGAACTAAAATGGTGGCGGTGTAGCACAAATGATCGTAATGTCCGCCATTGTTGAGTGTGATTACAGCAGAAGGTAGATCGTAAGTGCACCATTTGGTAGTAATTTCATAACCCTAATTAGTTAATGTTAAAGGGTAATATTGAGAATTATGTTCTATCACTGCGGTCGGTCATAATGCGATTTTAAACAACTACACGATGACGCGCCATGCCCTAACACGATGACGCGCCATGCCCTAACACGAGGACGCGCCATGCCCTAACACGATGACGCGCCATGCCCTAACAGATCACATTCCAGGCACAGACTCATTTACTATGACCGAATAAATATAACAAATCAACATATACTTATAAACGAAAATCATTAAAGCATTGATTATGATGCCAATGCGGGAGCCACGTCTATTTTAATAAAAACACTTCAAAACAATAACGTATTATAAATTAAGAATACAAACTGCAGCAATAAAAAGAATAAGACTATAATTATATTAATATTCGACAAATGTAACAATTTTGTTTCGTAACGTTGTGTTCATAATTACAAAACATGTTTTGTTTTAAATAACTGGATAAACCATATTGACCATAAACATAGAACGTGTGTTATCAAGTAATTAGAACAGCACCGCCTATTGCAGAGAGCTTACTGCACGCGTGTGTACGACAAGTTCAAACTACCACAACACAAACACAATCACTTCCACAATGACCAGAATTAAACAGTACAAAGAGCACAAAGCACATCCGTCACTACACCACCGCCCCCCGATTACCGGCGAACGCCAGTAAGATGACAGAAGAAAAATTAGGAGAACGTCATAATCTGACGTTTTCAAGATCGTACATTTCATCTAATGGCCGCCGCGTCCTGTCGGCAATCTCTCTCCGTCTGCGCCTCCGATCTCGCCCGTCCGTGGCCCCCGATGACGGCTGCGATAGAGCCGTAATCACCGACGACGGCCAACAGACGGCCGAGACTAATGTTGCCGTGATCTCAGGGAGATTTCTCCGCGCCATCTCGCCACCGATCACGTGTCGCGATTTGCATATCGGAGACGCGAATTAGCATATTAACGCGACAGCGCGCGCCCGTTACGAGTGAGAGCCGCGCGAGATAACGTCGCCGCGCCCCCCGGCGGCTGTAACTCTGCCTGTGATCGCTCTCGCGGGATACGTGGTCTCGCGAGATTTGGCTGCGGCACCGGTATCGCTGGATCTTCGGTGATGGTGGTTGTCTGGTTGTTTGGGGGAGCGTGGTGGCGTCAAGTAGTGGAGACAGTAGTGTGTGTGCGTGCGTGCGTGCGTGTGCGTGTGCGTGGCGTGTGTGCGTGTGCGTGTGTGCGTGTGTGCGTGTGTGCTGTGTGTGCGTGTGTGCGTGTGTGCGTGTGTGTGGGGGGGTGCGTGTGCGTGCGTTTCGCACAACAAAATAACCAGAGTCAATCCCCGGCGTGTGGCTTTGGCGCAGAAATAAGAGAAGGAGCTATTCATTTTATATTAATTACATTTATTCATATTATCGGTGTATATATATATATATATATATATATATATATATATATATATATATATATATATATATATATATATATATAACCAATATAATGACGAACTTGCGTATTGAACACACAGAAACGTCTACGTCTACTCGCAGCTTCGTCCGAAAAGAAATCACTTTCAGTAAGTAAACGAATATATAACATTACAGGATCGCCGTAGAAAACACCCACAAATACCGTGCGTTTCAGAAGTGTCGTTTTAATGCAATGTTCAAATTCAGCGTTTCCTAATATTTCAGCTGCGACCCAAATTACGGTCGCCGAGCATAGTGTGCAATCCATCGCTAAAAACTGTAAATCTGTAATCAATTGCCAAATAAATAACGATAAAATAAATATGATAGCACTCATGTAAACAAAAAACATAGCATTTATTAGAGGTGCCCGTTGACTACGGAAATAGAACCACCAAATAAGCGACATTCATTTATTTGACAACGTAAAATGAGGATATACGATGTATCTCGAAAGCACATTTAGCGGATGGTATCGAGAAGTCAACAAGAAACACAACATCCGAGGGAAACAAAAAAATCAGTTGCACTCTGATTGTGCGACGCTCTGAGTGCACTCGACCGGGAACAATGAGAAGAGACGGGCCGAGAGATCGCAAAATAAGAAAGCATCCGTGAAATTGACCTTTTAAATTATTTGTTTTATTTACAATTTAATACTTTTTAACAAGTGTGTTTATGTTTAATTTTTATCATGTGACAATTTAAATTATATGTTTATGTGTGTATTGAATTAATTATTAATATTTTATACCTACTTTTCAAAAGTGTGATGTTACATTACGTCATGTGAAAAGGCACAAGCGAAACAATCGCGAACTACATCACGTGTGCAATGCGGAAGTGCTTATAAAAATCAATATAATTCTGATTAATACGGCATATGTATTATGTATGAAAAAGAGTAATTTGATAACCTCGACATGAAAGGCAGCACCGATTTTCGCCCAGTGATAATCTGATCCATTCATTTACAACTTTTAGTTTTAGTTAGTGATGTGAGAATTATAGACATAGTTTACTGATGACTTTACAGGAAAATGTGCTATTGGAATGGCAAAGCTGCATCAAAAGAATTGTCAAAACAGTTTAAAAAATAAAAATAAATGCTGCTGTGGGCTATTGTTGGTGTATGCGTGTAATGCTTGGACAAATGTTATAATAGCTATTATATATATATATTATATATATATATATATATATATATATATATATATATATATATATATATATAATATATTATATTAAATTATATATATATACATAATATATAATATCATATATATATATATATATAAATTAGTAATATCAATATATATAATAATAATAATAATAATAATAATAACATCTTTTATATATCCATTAGACGTTCGCAGCTCTTTACATAAAGTAAAAATGTACCAAATAAATTAATATATATATATATATATATATATATATATATATATATATATATATATATAAGATTAAGACAATTCTAACACGTCTAGCTGAATCCACATACTAAAAAGTAATTTTCAGTGAGGTGACAGTTTTCAACTTACACCATCACAACGGGAACTCTTTGCACGGGTGCACCTTGTTGGACTCGGTCAGTTGGCCATTAATTTATTATTGAACACTGATGACCGACACCCTAAACCTCGCGGGAATTAATACGTTATCTTGTGGGTTTTATATGCATATAAGCACTGCATTATGAACTAGTTCCAAGAAAATCATTTGAACGAAATAACATAATTTAATCCACAATAACAGCAAACCTGTCAGTGAATTTAGACGGATCATGATATCGTGTCTGGTGCAGCACGTGACAAAAAGACCGCCACAGAACGCACAAACATTAACAATACTGTCGCTGGAATGAAGCGAACAAGTTCAGCTGGCATGATCGCGGTCCCCGCACGGACATGCTGTATTCAGTAACACACCCTAACAATATTGGGGAAGAGGGATGCCGCTCTGGAACTAAAAAAATAACATAAGAAAAAACGAATCTGTCCATGGGATAATAGAGGAAGAATATATGGTATATAAGCATGGAGGCCATAACGCAAGAAGAACACATGTGCTAGAAAAATACAAAGAAGATCAAACAAAATTATCAAAAATTATGGATACTACTTATGAAATGCGTCTAAGATAATGTGGTTTAACAACAGTTGAGACGAGGAGATTGAGAGGAGAATAGATAGAAGTGTTTAAAATACTGAGTGGTTGTGGAAAAATTGATAGAAATATTTTTCGCGGTTAATAAAGATAGAAATATTAGGGGACACGAACTTAGTTCAACTTACATTATCAAAGGAGCAGTGTATAGAGTACATATTAGAATGTTCTCAATTTCATACAAAAATGTGAATGAATGGATCAGATTTTATCATTATGTACTGATTGCGTGGGTGCTAGTAGTAGTATGTTTAAAAATAAAATATACCTCAGAATGGCGGAATACACTTAGATAAATAAGTTGGACTCTCGATAAGCCAAAGGGCTTCCTTGTCCACCTGCCATCTAGAGATGATTATCTAGGTGGCAATTTTTGTTCAATCTGGTAAATTTGGACTTGCTCGCTCGACGGCAAAAAAGTCAGCCACGCGTGACGACCAGTGATCCTACCCACATACACATCCTCATTTCAGGATTAAACGGCAGCTGAATGCGCAATATACCACGAATGATAGCGCAATAAACCAACGCGCAATACACTACCACCAATACGAACAGCCGCCTGATACAACTAAATGCACCTGCACCAATAGATCTGAGATCGCTGACAAATTATTGATTTTTCAAAAACCTTTATGTTGGCGGCACCGGAGGATATTGCCGCTTTAGAATTGTTATGTATTCAATAATTGCACTGCATTTCTTTGTATTGCATCATACGCAAGCACCCATACGCGTATTTGTCGCGCGCTGGTCGAGAAGAAAGGTTAACCAGCTTTCCGAATTAAACCGAATCAGGTGAAACGCACACGATCGGGTCAAATCTTGTTAGTGCGTCCCCGGAGAACAATGACCCGACCACAGGGACTATGCGACCTTCACGGGACTGCCACTTCGACAGATATCCTTTTAAAGCGGGCTCTTAAATTTACGCTAATGAAGGGCGCCTCTCTGTCGTCGCGCAGGTAGCACGACGTGTGCAGCGGCGCGTGACAGATCTATCGCGGCTGTCTCCGGCACAGTCGTATAAAGCCGTGTGTTAATCATCATTGTTTGCACTTTGTATGATTGGCCGCATCCGTGAGCTTTCATGCAGCCGGCGTCGTCGCCGAAGTATGGCGCGCGACGGGCGGAGAGGCCGGATGTGGCAGCTGTGTCGGCGACAGTGAAGCAACAAGCGGCGATTTCCGGCTCCAACATCGGAGAGAATGAACGGCAACACAACGGGACCGTTGCCGTATTTTACGTATCACCATCGCGCTCAATGGAGCACGCTTATATCCTTCGCTCTAAGCAGAGTTCAGACCGAAACGACGCTACTGTATTGCACTATATCGCTTGTTGTCTTCGTTATTTCATGGTTCCATACGTCATTATTTCACATGAGAATCTCCTCCAGTTGATTTTGGGTCTTCGTTTTGTTTGGTTTTCCTTGTGAGCTCTATTCTAATGCTTGTCTTGTATCTATTGTCGTGTTTTTTTCTGAAGTCTATGTTCATTTCATGTCCAGTTTTTTTCTTCTACAACATATATAGCGTTCAGTCAGAACGGTCTTGCGCGAGCCTGCTCAGTTCGTGCCAGGTCTTCCCGACCTGCATCAGTTCTTCTGCTACTGTTTTACGTCAGTTGCCCCGTGTTCTGCGTCTTCTCGTCTTTCCAGGTTGTCTCCCTGTTAAAGCGGCATTTTGGAGAGTGATTCTATCCTTGCGGCGAACAAGGCCAAGCCGGGTCCACTTTCTCCGAAGTTGATGACGTTGATGCGTCCCGAAATGTTCTTGTCTACTGGTTGCATCTTTCAAGAATATCATCTGCACCCGTCAGCTGCACATTGCTCTCGATCTTCTGATTAATTCTCCGTGCTTCTGATATTTACAAGTATTATTTATGCACTAACCCTTGCACTGGGCGGACACTGAGTCTGGTGGCTCCAAGCTAAACACACTTGTATTTGTACACTCTTGTATTGGACCTCGACGCGGTTCCACGCAGTTACCGTGAAGCACGCATCCTGTCTCTGTCGCTGTCGTTGGGTCTTTGTTGTGACTTGTCTTCACTGTGAGTCACGGGTACACTGTGAATGTCGCACAGGTTTCAATCAACGCGGGGCAAGGCAAAATCCCCGACAGTCTCTACTCAATCTATATTTACTTATAATATATAGTAAAGGTCATGGGTAGAAATGTAAGTTGGTATTTGCACTTTCAGATTCGGTACCAAAATCACATCTAAAGTGTATGAACTAATCGAACGCAAAAACCGCACTATGGATTTGGCAGGAATAAGTATTTATCGAAATTATAAATACACCACACATACAAGCACAGACACACGCGTGCGTAACACACATGTAGGCCTACTATGGTGACCACATATGCACAAGCAATTACATAGACGTACGCATGAACGCACGTACTTATGCACACAGGTGCTATTTTCCACGCTTCAAGTATAATAATTACGAACCCCGATGATGACAGCAAAGTAGGTACTAGGCAGTATGTACTAGCTTACCAGATACTCCGCTTCTATTACTGGGTGTGGCGTTAGGGTAAGCGACCAGACTAACTAACCACCCTACAGTGGACAAACTACTCGCTCACACACGTGCAATTACGCGTCAGTCAATTAGCCAGAGTGCCGCTAATTGGCCTAATAACGCCAGTATTGCTCTTAAGGTGGATTACCCGACTAACAATGGCGCTGTTATCGTCCATTGTCACCATCGAGTCTGTGCCTCTTCCTCATCCCAAGTTCACTCACACTACTGCCCCGTGAGGTCGTCCCAACCTGACGCCTCGTTTACCACTAATAACCCGTATGATGACGGGTCATATTATCTGCCGTATGACATTTCGCAAGCCCGTCTCTATTGCAACAAAGGCGCCAGCACCGGTCGTAGAGTGTCAAAAAAGCATTCGATATCAAATACTCATCGTTTAACGAGCGAATTAGAAAAGTCGCCCGGGTAATTGGCACGTTTTGCTGTCGTTTGTATTTACCTGGCGTCGACGCGTCAATGTACCGGTAAGTAACGCAGGCGACAGACAAAGGCAGCGTGCCAGCGTCAGAGATAGATGTCACCTCGCTAGGATGACTGACAGGTGCGACGCAATGTTTCTTGAAAGTGGTACTGACGGGTTTAGCACAGCTGATGTGATTGATTTATTTCGTTTCTCTGTCAATCGTAGGTATACTCTTTCCGGGATAGACTCCATGGAATCAATTGAATATAATATGACTCCACTCTTAAAATGTTTTCTCTTTCTGCAGCTATATACAGCACGCTGTCTGGTCACATTCGAAATAGGCACAATTCCACTGTTTAAGTCCCACAAAGAATGACGTACATTAAATACAACTTGTTGTGGAACTCTAGAAAATACATCCTCCTGTAAAAATATCTCTGATGGAGTTTGACTGGTTTTGAGTTCACCTATTCAACCGTGACGCAGTGACACCTTAAAACATGCGCGCAGTGATCCTTCAGTGGAATTGAAGACTTTTGGGACTACAGGATACGCGGGATGAGGTCATTCTCGCCACACTCGGCGGTCTCAAGAACAAGCGACACAACAACGACACAACAACGACTTCACTCATCGCACCTTCAACTCTGACTAGAGGCACCGCATATCGATACTTCAAGAGACCACATCCGCGCAAACAAGCATTCTATCTTTTCAAACGGCATCAAACCACGATTCAAATGAAACTATTGCAGCTGCAATGCCCTTCGTGTTTAAACACCATGCACATTTAGGGCGACTGATTCAGCCAACTCCATGTTAATAATTATCACCCGTAGCTGATTTGGGGCAGGGGAACAAAACGTGGTCACTCACGCTTTTAGCAGGATCAAACCAAGAAGTGTCCACTCGGAAGGTCGAAACAGGATGTTTTCACTGGTCAACCTAAAACAGCACCACACGTCCGAACTACTGTTCCCTGTAGACACTTCATATATATATATATATATATATATATATATATATATATATATATATATATATATCACACACATATGACACATAATATATATATATATATATATATATATGTATGTATATGTATATGTATATGTATATGTATATGTATATGTATATGTATATGTATATGTATATGTATATGTATATGTATATGTATATGTATATGTATATGTATATATATATATATAATTATATGTACATATGTATATGTATATATATGTATATGTGTGTGTGCGTGCGTGCGTGCGTGCGTGCGTGCGTGGCACTGAGTGCGCGTGTGTGCACAGAGAGAGAGAGAGAGAGAGAGAGAGAGAGAGAGAGAGAGAGAGAGAGAGAGAGAGAGAGGATGGAATATTTCTAAAATATTTTTTTAATATCACAAGGCTATATTTGTAAACACTAACTCGAATCGTGCACACATGTGTTTAAACAGAGCTGCAAGTTTGTGATTTCGACAACATTTCTTCCACATATCATATATCAAACATCCCTGCATATAGCTGTGATGTGGCATTGAAAGCAGTTGTACTCGTCATAAAAATATGCAAATTATCACTCGTGGGGTCAGGGGTGGGCGACCTAGTTACCCACGTTATCAGTAGGGGTTGGGGATTCTGGTTCACTCCCGTACCCACCTGAACGTGTGCACCAGCTGGCGGATCTCGGGGACTACCGTCGTTAACGAGACCTTCAGCGGACTCAGGAGGACCGGAAGTCTACAGGAGAGAGCATGCGCAACTAGTGACAACGGACACATTTATAAACAAGTAATTAGTTTAACTGTGGAATATAACGTTTTTGTTAAACAAATTACACTTGTGTTTATAGGTCTAGAAGACATACGCTGGAAAAAAGTAAACGCGTCTCTTCAAATTGATAGTTTTGTTCGTCTAATTTCGGATAAACATTTTCGTACGAATAGTAGATCGCGTCTCTTCGCATAGACATTAGACAAACCGACATAGTATGGAAGACATGTTAAATGGCGTATTCTATTTTTAAGTATTAGTGATGTCATCAAAGAAACTAAAATTTCACATTGCATTTTGATTAAAAATCAGCAAATACGTTTGATAAAGTGTGCAACTGTAGCAGCTATTCAAACTTACAGAAGTTTTTTAACGAACGAACTCAGTTATTGCTCAAGTTAAAAAAATTGTTATACATAAGAGCTATTTTGTTAAGCTTGTTTTCAATTACAGATCAATCTACTGAGATGGAGTTTTCATTTTACGTAACAACCCCATATAATATATCGAATACCTACTGAATAATAGATTACACCAGGTAAAACTTCCAAGGTGACTTACACTTTGGTCAGTTTGTCAAGAACGATCTTTCTCCTCAGGGCCATCTGAGAGTGGGAATCGACAGGTGGCAAAACTATTTCCGTCTCTTCGTCGTTGTCTTTCTGAAAAAATGCAGCAAACATGTTCATTTATAAACACAGTTAAGTTTCTAGGCAGCACACATCCAGTCTCTATGTAGCACATATCCAGTCTCTATATAGCACAGATCCAGTCTCGTGTCTGACAGAAACGTTCCACCCTTCATCCGTAGCTCAATCCAACAACACTTCGACTCCCCTGGAAATAATTAAGCCACACAGCACATAACAACACTAGAAACCAGAAGATTGAGAGGAGATCAGATTGAGGTGTTTAAAATATTGAATGGATATGAAAATATTGACAGAAATATTTTTTTCACAGTCAAGGAAGAGAGAAGGACTAGAGGACATGGAGTTACATTAGCAAAGAAGCAGTGTAGACTAGATATTAGAAAATTTTCATTTTCACAAAGAACAGTAAACGAATGGAACAGATTATCAGCTGATTGTGTAGGTGCTAGTAGTGTTAATATATTTAAAAATAAAATCGACATATACCTAAGAAGGGCGGGGTATACTTAGATAGATAGGTTGGACTCTCGATAAGCCAAATGGCTTCCTAGTCCACCTGCCATCTAGAGTTGAATCTCTAGGTGGCAATCTTGTTAAATCTCTTGTTAAATACGCGTGAAAAGACTAAGCGTCCACAACAACTAATGGTGCTTGTTTGTATCCATGTATTACGACTGGACGTGGAGAGAACGAAATTGCGCAAACTTCCATGTGGCATTCAAATCCGAATTCTCGTAATTGATACGGTGGTGTCGAGTGTACAACATTTCCGGACCACGCACGATAACATTTCATTTAAGAACATATATGTTCACCACTTAACGCCTGTTGGCACGTTTTATTATCTAAATACTGTCTACTACAATCTAGGAAAACTATTGGACGAAACAGTACATAGAATTATAGAGTGTATATGTGTAACTATTGCGACACAGACTGACACTCGCGTATTGTTTACAAAAACGAGATTGCTTCATCCCTTCGTTTTGCGCTCCAGTTGGTTTCGTTTCGAGGACATTGGCGCATAACAAATCATTATTGTAGGGATGTTATCATACGTTCCAATTTAACACTACGTAGTTTGCATGTTATGTCTATATCTGACGAAAAAATACATCCTTACATTGGCTACGTAATCTGATCAACATTTAGTCTGACCCCACCAATATCATAACGCACACGAACGACATCAAACGAACTGAACATTGACTATAAATAAATGACAATTCCATTGTAGAAGCAATTGTCAATTTGAACCAACACCAACGTTAAAGTGGTGCATTGACCTTCAGTGAAGCGCGATTATTCACGAAGGAAACTCAAGCACGTTCATGTTTAAAACACGTCTTTAATAAATGAAAACGCAACGCGTAATCTCGGCAGATGATCTCACGGCGTAATTGCCGTATTGGCAATAAAAACAACAATCTCGAAGCGCGGTCTTTGATCAGTCGGACTTACGCATTGGAAAACGTTGTGTCTCGTGTCAACAAACACTACTGATCAGGTGCAGGTGTGGTATTCTGTTGTATTTAGCAATCACCTATTATGTTTGTTCGGCGTCGAATCAGCCGACCGTGAAACAAGAACTGGCGGACACACGTGATATCAGTGGCCCCTGGCGTCGAATCAAGCGTACCAGACAGTCGTAATCAGCGAGTTATTACCAATGAGTTGTCGAGTGATACTACCAGCAGCACATCCGACCTGACAACTACGTTTTGGCAGGCGGTTTTAATCGAGGGCAATCGTAAAATCACGATTTTAAGAAAATTACCCTCCCCGTTGGCGAAAAGTAGGCGTGCATAATGTGCTTGGATATATATATATATATATATATATATATATATATATATATATATATATTATATATATATATATATATATATATATATATATATATATATATATATATATATATATATATATACACCTATATATATATATATATATATATCACCAAAGCGAGTCTTCAACAAACACACTAACTAATACCCCAACATGTTCCCATGAATACAGCGTCAAAACGTCACATTTTGTTTAACGTTTCATCACTACGTCACGGTTACGTTACCACGCAATCGTTACCATGTGACATTACAAAAAATCACGTCGTCGTCGGTAGTCCCCCCAGGGAGGGATCCATTTCAGCGTGCTTTATCTACAGTCGATCGGCGTCAATTATTAAATAAGGACAGGTTAACGTCTATAAAGGTTTTGATTGACCGGGACAACTACATAAAACCACCGACAACCCGACGCCATATGATTTCTACATGATGAAATGACAGCCGTGGCTTTAATAATAATAATAACAACAGCAACAATACCCTAACTTTTATTTCGCCTATATCCTTGGAAACCAAGCTCAAAGGTGCGTCAATACAAAATGGTTATTCAATCTCAGAGTCACTAGACAATATCCCAGCCGTCAACATTTGCACTGATACGCCTGGGCGCTATGGTGGATAGACAAGGTTATAAAGGTTTGATTTTAAATGACAGCGGAATTGTGTAATGGTTTCGACTGATCTACCGCCAGGATGAAGCATGTTTGAATCAGTCGGTGCAGCTCGCTGGGCGTGTTATGTTTAAACACTGCATTTTGCGATATTATTTAACGTTTAAAACACTATTTCTGCTCACCCAATCTGGTCCATGTTTTGATAGCCGTGTGTCAGTTCAAAGAATTGTCTGAACTGGCTTATACTAAATGTAGGTCAAGCACAATTTTAGTTTCCATTAGATCATTTGGCTCTCAAAGCAACGCACAATTCACTCCCTGGCAGACTTGGTAAATCGACCAACATCTCGCTGCAGTTAATACGCGAACGGCCACAATGTCTGTAGTCAGTACTCATGAATGGACATCTATAGCTGTGTGAACTGGAGCAACGTAGAATGAACGAACTTGCCCAAGGTTCGACACCGCAGCACAGGATTCGAACCCATTTTAGTCACGGGTCCGAAGGTCTAGCCACTGCGCCACCAAGTAGCTTCGTGTCCATACTCTCTTAGGATGCTGACATTCGAAAGCGGCGTTAACAATGCGTCTAACGTGTATTTAACCAATGACAAGCCGGATATCTTTGCTGTCATTTTTTTTACCGATATCGCACATTTCATTGCAATGTGCATTTTATTTTACAGTGTTGTAACATATGTAGGTATACGTTAATAATGCGAACATGTTGGTTTGGATAAAACAGCATAAATGAAAACCACTGCCTACCAACATATTTCTGTACATAATTGTAATTATTGGACCCAACGCTCCGTGCAATGTTCAGTTTTCGTCGCAAAATCCAGTGTCCGTGACTCCGTGTGTTGGTTCATTTCACTGTAATTCTCCAGTAATATATTCATTCAGTACTTTCCACCACTTGGTTAAAATTGGATTGGAAGAAGCGACAATATACTTTCGGTTTTATCAGGCTTAAACACGTATATTGTGTTTACTCCTAGCATTTTCCCATCCAGTTCATGAGCGTATACGATTCAATATTTCGATTGTCTGCTTCCGCGTGTTGATACGTATGACGTCACCCGTCATCACAAGTCTGGGCCGTGGAACTACCTGGAGAAGAACCGGCACTGACGTCATCAGCCGCAGCGACGTCTGGCGACGACACTCCTGTTGTTTTCAACCAACACTGCCCTATAAAGGGTCTGTATGGATTTTGGTTTCTCAACGCATTCCGCAAGTTTGCAAGTAATTATGATATTCTTCGGTTTCCGTGTTATTTATTATTACTACTATTACTAGTAACGATATAATTAAGATAATTAGCACATCACATATGCAATACATCAAACATCGGTCCGGGGCGGTTGAAAAAAGTGTCACAACGCGATAAAACAGCACAATAAACACGTTACGAAAACATCAAACGAATTTATAAACAACAAAACCCAGTCGTAAATCTAACTCCGCCCCACCCCACCCACCCCCCACTTTCGCTCGCCTTGTGTCATGTCATGCCGTGCCGAGACTTCGTAAAATCACGAGACACGTCGCGGCAGATAATGAAATCAGCATTCAATCTGTTGACGAAATCTGCGCCACGCATGAGCGAACGTATTAATCTGTTGCGATTAATTTCTTCGGGGAATTGCCTCCCGCCCCGGGACAGCGCTTCCCGCCATATGCCGCCCCGACCACCGCTGTTGCTTCCAACGATTTGTTCTTGTATTACGTCTCGAATATCAATGAGTGACGGTCCGTTGTTCCGCTCACGGAGTCCGGCCCGGTTTGACCGCAGGTCAAGGCACGCGGGAGACGGACGGGATGCCAGGGGAGGGAGAGCAACGCGCCGGGTTTGTTCATGGAGAACACGGGAAACATGTCTGAAGCTGACGGGTTTTATTACCGCTAGGTGGCGTCACTTTTTGTCGCGTGCGCGTGTATCGATAACAATGCTCGTATCCTTGTTCGAGAATGGATGCATGGATACACAACAGGGCTAGATGGTGGAAGGTAATTAAATGAGACATAATCGTAAACGTCACTGTAAACTACAAAGATATACGTTATCTGATGTAAGCATTGCCGAGTGACACACTGCATAGCGCAAGTCCACTCAAGTTTCAAGTGTATATCCTCAGAATCCACGCAAAGCGTCAATTCAGTAACTTGCAAGTCAAGTCAAGAACCCGCAAATCTCGGGTTGTTTCTGTAAATATTCTAAGTCACAAGTCGTGAATATGGTCGATTCAAGTGATACTAGAATCAGCTCTTAAGACTGAAGTCTACTTTTTGTGTGAAAAAAAGTGTTATCAACATTAACTTGCCCAATACGAGCTAATTTGTTGAAGTTTACTTGAACATAAATCAATTTGCGGCTGCATAGTGTAGGATGTAATAAAGAAATCGTCAACATTCAACCGGTGAAGTGCAACTCCAAGCAGAGTTAGCGTCAAGGAGTTGCAGAAAGCCAAATAACCAAACCATTAGATGGATATCTGCATGGAGACTAGTCACGCTTGACTGACTCTCACCCGACTGTGTGACATCGTCTGGCTCTCCGAGAAAAATCCAGTGACAGTTACGACAGTTACCGTCGGATGGCAGCACTTTATATTGGCAACATTATCACAATCATTAATCATAGACGTCTGAACCTGTGGGGCAGGGATGAGGGGCCACATCAACTATCTGGAGACACAATGTGATTTTGGTGGGCCTCAAGAAGAGCAACTATAGGGTGCTTTGAGGACGTAAAGGTATGTTTTGACGAGCCTCAAGCTGGAAGGAGGGGGGGTTTTGAAGAGCCCCGAGGTGGGTTATTGCGAATCTGAGGGAGTCCGATTGGAGGATTGTGGAGAACTTCAATGATCTCCTCAACATTCGTCGATGCCAATGTTGTTAAAAAAGCATTCTTCAGAATATTAAAGATACGTCTGTATATAATATAAAGTAATTGTAAAATAACAGTTTATGGAAAAGTTTACCACCATGTGATTAGAAACCACAATTTAAACGTTGGTGTTTGAGAATTTTCTGCTGTTTTATTGTGCGAATTGTGTTCAGTGAAATAAAAACTTCGTATATAATTTTTAAAAGGTTGATCTTCTTTGACGACTTTGCAGTTCACTGGTTAAAATGATAATAATTTTTATCATGATGAAAAGTGCAAGTTTTCTAGGTAGTGGCTTCTCGCACTCACGTACAAGTGCCCATCAAATGCATGTAAAACACCTAATGTCATTCTTGTCAAAATATCTTCAACTTAGCCCTCGCCTAAACCATAACCTAACACTAAACCTTATTTGACATAAAAGCAACAAAAATGGGCACTTGTACGTGAGTGGTTAGCAAGAAGCCATTACCAGTTTTCTGACGATCACGTCAAGAACAGTGGCGCCACGTGACATACCTTGGTTAACCACAAACGAAAGTGGCGCCGCCTTACGAATACTACAGAATGATAGAAAAAACGGACTCTCGGTACAATGATTGCAAATCGGCTGATCTTCTACTTACTTACAACTTACTTGTTAAAATACCTTCAGTACCATTAATCAAAATACCATTTAGTTTTTTTACTCAAACTGAAAACACTTTACGTCTGAATGTATATGAAGTACAATATAAATGCTACATGCAGCAGGATTATGATGTGAAGTTTGGCTTATGTAAGAGACCAGTTAATTATTTTATCCAGATATAGGCTAAACTACCTCCTCCCCCGCAAACATACCTTTGGAGAGCTGGCCACAGTATCAGCTGCACCGGCAGGGTACACTCCTCTGTAGAACTGGCAAACTTTCAACTGAAACAACCTCTCTTCCTCCGGCAAAGATGGCGGGGTTGGCAAATGTTCACCTGCTTCCAGCTTTTTTGGTCTGACATCTTCGTCATCATCACTGTCCATCCCATGGAGAAACGTCGCAGTTTGTGCAGTTTTCCATTCGCGAACCGCACGCAAAATTGTGTCAATGGGAGACGATGGTTTCTTTGCTTTAGAAGACGCCTCCTTTTGTGACTGCATCTGCCTCAGCCTCTGAATGTTCACCAGCGCTTGCGATGATGACACGCAAGTGTGTTCTGACACAACACTTGAGTCTGTCGACCCAGACACTGTAGACTTGGAGACGCCATCACCGTGCTCTGCTGAAGCTTTTGATATTGTTGTTACAGGAGTAGAGACGACATCTGCTCTACTGTCGATGTTATTCTTTGCCCCGTCTTCCTGCTGTAAAACAATTGTAACATCTCGACCTGATTCCTGAGAATCATGAGATTCCTGCCCTTTGTCATTGCTGGATGATGTCACATGTATGGGATCTACACATGTCACACCATCTGCAGGGTTGTCCTGTCTTGACATGTCCTCTTGTGACGTTCCAGAGTCTGCCAATACTTGGACATCCTTGACCTGATGCGGAGACGATAACCTTGCACTGCACGCAGTGTCAGCATCTTGGGCTTCTTCCACAGACTCGTGATGCTGGTCCAGTTCTGCCTGCAATTCATCTCGTCTGTCCAGCATCCGCATCAGGGCTTCTGTCTTCTGCTTCTCATCCATCTTTGTGGCACATTCTTCAACTGGTGGAGTCATACCCGAACTCCTCGTCACATGTTGATCATCCATGTCTGCATAATCTTCTGTTGGTGCTGTATCATTACTGTGTACAATGTCACATGGTTGCACAGGTGGGTCAGTCTTGGGCGAAACCTTGGTACTGTCTGTCTGACCACTAGATGATGCAATGTCCAGCACAACGACATCTCGCCCTTGAGATGGTTCAGGCAAATCGCCAGCCACAAGGGACAAATCAATGATAGAAGACACATTTATACTACTTCGTGTTCCAAGATCAGACATCGGAATGTCTTGATTGCCATCTTGTAAGGGACCATCACTGTCCTTGTCCGTGTCTGTAGTTAGAGACTTACATTGTTTCGTTTGTGGTTTCTTGGTCACTCTGTCATTTTGTTTGTCACTTCCGTGCAGTGACAAACCATCCAGCTTGTCTATTAGTTGCAATTCTGCAGCAACTTCTTGTCCAGGAACTTCAAATAGGACATCACCAACGCTGCCCCTGGGCACAAAGAAAATACAAACAAAATGATGTAATGCCAGTTGTATTAATTCATGTTCTGGATAAATTATGTCACACGTGATAAAACTTCAACAACGATCAAACTTGAATTGGGAGATCATTATCCAAGAGTACCAGGTACTCAGTACAGAATGTGTAATAATGTCAGAGAAAAAATTATGTTGGGAGACTCTCGGTAAGATTAGTAAATATGCCCCTGACATGAGAGAGTCACTGACTAATGGTTGTTTGCAATGAAACAGACAATTTCTATAATATACAAATTATCCATTGGTGATTTTATTATTGATGATGTTACAGCCAATAATGTTGTACAGATTACTTATTTATTTTTGATATAATTTACATATGTATTTAATGGTCCAGTGACTACAATCAATAGATTGGGAATTGTCAACAACTGTTTATGGAAGTACTGAACAAAATGTTGATGTCCATAAACAGACATTAGTCAAAGTATAAAAAAGGCTTGTAAAACATAATGAGCATGTTGGAATAGAGAGAGCCTATTTTATCTGAGTTGGTACTGTAGAACTAGATATGTGTGTTTAAATATGGTAATGACAACATAATAATAATTTGTATTTATAAAGCGCTTGTATGAATATCAAAAATACACTTCCGCTCAGAGGCACATAAAATACAACATTGGACAAAATAAAAAATACATAAAATTAAACTTAATAAATTAATCCTACATGGTAAAGACAAAATGTTAAATGATAATAATAAATAACTAAATCTTATAAAAATCTTAATGTATAACTTCAACATATCAGCAATAAATTAATCGATAAAATAATAAATATTAAAATAATAAAATAACTATACCTGTCAGCCTCCCGACGGAGCAGATGGAATGGACCAATCTGTTCCCCTTCCCGCAGCCACATGGGGGTCGTACTCAGCTGGTCCTCAAAGTACCTGGCTGCCTTAAAGCACTGATTACTGCAGAACTTCTACAAAGGAAGTGACACGTGTGAGTGGGGGTGATTACAGCAGACAAACCTGTAGGAAGGGGGAATGGTGGACACATATGTGCCTCATAGAAAGGAAGAGTTTTGTTCAACAGAAGACTTATGATTGAGATCTTAATGTGGACACAGATTTATGTTTTTCAGGGGTGATTGGTAAAAAATACCCCCCGGCCATAATTATTCATTTATACTAACACTAGCACAATGCATTGATAATTCAGTGTATCAATCACTTTCACATCTTATCATATTGAACATATGATATTTTAATAACAATTCATTGTTTTTAATCAGGGAATTATTTAGTCAATGGTATGTATATCAAATATTATTATAATTTCTTCATTGCAATTGAGCTCAGTACCATTATAATGATTATATAAATGTCTAACAGTGGTTTATAAGGTTTAAAAACAATACTACTGAATAATATGAACACCAACATCAAACATCACCAAGATGCCTGAATACCTTTCTCTCCGAGATGTCATACACTTGATTGCTTCTCAGTGAAATGTGATACTTCTGTTTTGGAACCTGAAACATAAAGACTTGTGTGACTGACTGTGTATGAACATTTTCTTCAGTATTTCTAGGACAATCATCAATTATCAGCAAAAGAGCAGTGACAGGAACAACATTGTTTAGCATGCTGTTCAGTGCTCATTTTTTAATCAATTTTTTTTAGAAGCACGGTGAAATAAAACAAACAAATCAGTTAAGTTAAATAAATTAATAACTTTAGTTGATTTATAGTTTGCACTTTGCAGGTAAATTTACAATTTGCCTATTTAGAATCTGAAGTATTGAGACTGTGAACAATGATATGAATTTACAAAATATAATCTCTTGGGGCAAAATATCTTCAAATAATTTATTCTAGTATTATGAAGATTATACTAAAAATGTACAACAGACAGTGTCTGTTAGACGTGTTTACACAAAACCAGTCTCTTTAAGGCAGTAATGGAATCAGTCTCATTGTTTATGTTACCATTGTATCAGAGTTACTGAATTTTTAATAAATAAACTTTATGGTATCTGGATAAAAACAGTACCATTATTTTTTATTTTCTGCAAACATGATGACCAAAAACAAATACCACAACACTTCTAAAAATGAAAAAATACTAACATTTTTAAGTACATTCCTGCAGACTGGATAGCCACAATGATGGATGATTGAACGCTCTTCCACAACATCAGCAAAATGACTTGGTAGAATATGTTTTGCCTGAAATCAGTCACAAACATAAATTGTATAAGCTAAATCCTACAATAATTGTACTGCAGAATGATTCTATACAATTATCTCCCAACAGCCACTATCTAGAAATTTATTTTAATAAATTATTTTGAAATTAGATCAAGGAAATGCCAAACAACGGTGATGTGTGTGTGTGTGTGTGTGTGTGTGTGTGTGTGTGTGTGTGTGTGTGTGTGTGTGTGTGTGTGTGTGTGTGTGTGTGTGTGTGTGTGTGTGTGTGTGTGTGTGTGTGTGTTAATGCATTATTATGGACAGAATTTATGGAAGTATTGTACTGCATCATAAAAATTCAATTTGGTAAATATCACATACCATACTGCATTCCATGCTTTCATCAAACACAGAGAGTCAGTACAACTGTTCTTTAAATTTAACACTCACAACATCAAGAAGATATTCTTCCTCTATGGGGTTGTCTAGAAGCTGCTCCACAATCCTGAAGGCTTTCTCCTCCAGGGTGACACGTCTTCTGATCTTCTTTTCGATGTCAGCCAACCTGTGACATTTGCTTAAGTTCTGACAAACGGATTACAAAGTTTTGTATCTAGTTAAACTGCTGCCATGGTTCTATGAGAACAGTTCATCATTGATGAGTTTAACAATTTAAATCAGATGTAAGTAAAGCTCACAATGTTTAATTAACTAAGATTAAATTACTCACCTTGAATGTAGGAGAGTGGTTGGAGCCCAGTACTAGTAGAATGGCAATTCAATTAGATCGTTATGTAAAAGATTATTGCATGTGAAAATAGTTGATAAAAATGTAAAACATTTAACAAATTAATAAATTCACACTGATATTTATTTTTAAATACTGGCTAGTCACCAAATTCCTGACTTATACAAGAAGTACATTCCCACAATTTTGCACAAACCCCATCGAGGTGTCAACATTTCACTATTTCACCAGTGTGCTAACATCATAGATCCAGCATCATCCAGGTCTGGCGTATGAAAAACCTGATTCACAATAAAAAATGAAGCACCAATTAAAAATTCCAGGAAAAATACCAATAAATACTATATTATCGCCCACTTGTAAGTAGGCATCATTAGACAACTGTGCAACTTGGAAATCCACTGTTAACATCACCACTATAATATCACACAGTACCGTTGTTTTTCATCTTCTTTCTCCATGGTTTTCTTGGCAGTTGCAGATGTTTTAGTTTTGGACCTCGTCGACGTATTGGACTTGGTCTTGGCCTTGGAAGGGTTCATGTCTTTGCCTGTAGATTTTGGTTTGTTTGAAGCCGTATTTGTTGCTACAGTCTCTGACATGGTTTACCTTTTTATACTGTCTCGCAGTGTTTTTATTTCTTGCTGTATTGCTGACTTTATGTGTTATCGTCAGTGTTTGACGAGCATAAACACTCCGTTTAGAACTTGTTTACACTGAGTTGTTTGGTGGCGTCATCATGCGACCAACCGTCTATGCGCCAGTGTCACGTTCTGTGGTTGCGTGGTGGCATTAGGTTCCGAATGTACAAACCGTTTGGTGGAGCCACAAAATGTGATATCGCGTCAACTCTTTTGAAGTTTTGTGTCACCGATTCTTCTACTTTGTCCTAGTGACCTAAGTTTCTTGTCACTGCATGCGTATCTGTATAGACAAATAGTATGCACTTTATACATAAAAGTATGTATTTTTTCAAATTGTGGAGTTGTATAGGAGAACGGATACACAGCAGCGCGTGTCCCTGACAGAGTAAACATTTTCGAGTAGAACCAATCAATTAATTGACGAGTATTCGCTGCGCCTAGATAAACATGGCGCGTTGGAACGGCTGTGTGCAACTTTTTGTTTCCCTCTGTGTATTTTGGACATACAGTGAAGGGGTAAGTACTTATGTAATAAAGTCGGATAGCAGATTAAAGTCTTGTATAACGTGATCGCTGTTTGTTGGGCTCTTTCCGAAATTGGTTTGGACACAAACCGACAACACTCGAACCGGTTTGGCTACCGTGTCGTATTCGCGTCAATGAACGTGAATGGCACTCAGCTGTCACACTTAGTTGCTGCAGATGGTAGCGCCTATTGTATGGAGTATTTCTTCTGTTGTCGTATTTGTACGAAGTGTGCCACGCGGCAGTGTAGAAGCAGATGAAAGGTATTGATTGTATGTCAGATCAATAAATGTATATACATATACTGTTTACATATGTCATAACCAGTAATGTTGGAGGAGCATGTGGCTGTGCGTGCTGTGATTCTGAAAACGTCAGAAATATGTGGATTCATCATTACCAATCACTGCTTAATTCTATATCCGATTCTCCTGTTCACAAAACTTCACATTCACAAGATTCATATGTACTGTAGCAATGTTCAACTTAATGATCGTAATAAGTATGGTTGTAACGCTAAAATTAAAGAACTACATGAAATAATATCGACTATGCCAGTTGGAAAAGCCTCTGGTTAAGACCATGTAAGTAATTAACATTTCAAGTATGCTAATAAAAAACTTCTTGTTCTTATGCCACTGTTATACAGTAGTGTGTTAATGCATGCTTTTTTACCTAGCTGATACAGTGATGGTTATTATCATAGCTCCCATCATTAAAACTAAATTTGGTGATTTGTCAGATAACAACAATTGTAGACATATTTCCCTTGCCATAGTTGCTAGCAAACTATTTGCATCATGAGAACTATCCAGGGCTACCACATTTCACACTATGTGTGCCAATCAATTTGGATTTAAAAAAGCAGGACTTTACTGAGAAGCTCATATTTCTTGTCAATAGAACTTTTTTGGAACTATATTGTGAATGGCGCTTCTATGCATGTCACAATGTTGGATGCCTCCTAAGCCTTTGACAAAGTAAATCATAGCAAGGTATTCGGTAAACTAATTGACTGTGGTTGTCCTGCTTTTATTCTACACATTCTATACTACTGGTATGGCACTAGAAAATTACAATCAGATGGTGTCAGGGCTTTTCTAGCTTTTTAACTGTCTCAAATGGTTTCAAACAGGGTGGTACTCTTTCCCCCAACTTTCAGTTTGTACATGGATGACTTAAGTGTAAATCTCAACAAATTACAAATTGGTTGTCTTTATGCAGACACCATCGTTTGGATGGGTAGAAATATTATTCGATGGTTGGCAGATGGACTCATACAAAATAGTGACCAAACACATCTTCTAAATTCATAGATATTTCACTTGTGCTTTGTAAGTGGGTGTCACATGTGTATTTGTAGTTTATTTCAACATCATAATCATCCTGGCTGGCTTGTTACGTATTAACACGCATGTGTCTAACACCAAATTTGTGACTGGCAAAAATTCACTTCTGCATCAAGGCCAGTAAGATTAACCTATGCCATGACGTCATTGATATGCAATATATTTGCAGGGATCTGCAACACTAAATAAAGATAGCAGCCAGCTGGATGACGTCCTCTCAGTTGAGCTTGACAACATCGCAGAGCCTGCTCAACCAACAGACTTTATTAAGATTCGTGGTCTGCCGTTGACTGTCGGACAGTTTGACAAGATCCAGGTGGAATACAGATGCACAGTGCCTTCAAGAGTTGGCCTAGAGCTGATTGTAACAACCAATCTTGACCCTGAGCTCTGTTTTGTCCTTGACACATGGAACTGTTCCGTTGAGCCTGGCGTCTCAACAAGAACTGTCACTGTTCATCTTCCTAACAGTTTGGCATACAGACCAAGTAATTTCAATAAACAGACAGAGATCGTCGAACGTGCCTATTTTCAAGGCTGGGTTCTCAGTTATGTGACGTGGGCAAGGACAAAGTGTGGAAGGATGTGCTATAAGGAAGCTGACGCATCTCTGCACCAGCCCGTCGTGTTGCCGCCGCCTTATGATAGACCTGGCAAACCGTTGAACCAGTGCTTCTCCTGGTGGTTACAGCTGAAGTTAGTGACTTTGAAGGAGCAGTATCTGCCTCGCTGCCGTGTGGAACAAGGTAACAGCAGTAATTTTCATTCACTCACTCACTCACTCACTCACTCAGTCACTCACTCACTCACTCACTCACTCACTCACTCACTCACTCACTCACTCACTCACTCATCACTCACTCACTCACTCACCACTCACTCATTCAGTTACTTTCCCTTCTTGTCATTTTTTGTTAAGCTACCTAAATTTGTTCATTCATTTTAAAGTTCACATTAATGTTTTATTATTATATATATATATATATATATATATATATATATATATATATATATATAATATATAATATATAATATAATATATATATATATATATATATATATATATATATATATATATATATATATATATATATATATATATATATATATATATATATATATATATATATATATATATATATATATATATATATATATATGGTGTTTGTGTGGACATGTTGGGCCATTTTTTCAGGGTAGATGTATTATTATTTTATAATTGTTATAATTTATAATTGTATATGTGTATGCTGTATGAATCGATGTAAATGATGTGTGACTAGCGTGGCCATTAACAACATCGTATATGTACTGCAGTTAATACTATAGTATAACAATGTTTCAGAGCAAGCGAAAATAAATTGATCAATCAATCTATCTTAGCTAACAGTTGATGTAACTGTTAGTCCATTTGGCTGGGGTATTCAGAGTAGCAGCCCGAGATCACTGGCTAGAAACAGTGTCAGATGCAGTGGGTATCATAGTTGTCACCCTACAACAGATTTCAATCACAAGAGTGACTTACCCCATATTTAAACACATTTCTATGTTCTCACATTCTAGAAGTGCTCCACCTCATTGCCTACCCACTGATTATGAGTGGGACCAACCATGGACTACAAAGGCCACTGCCTGAGTACGTCAACAAAGAACTACTGCTGGAGAAGATAGACAAACTCACAAGTCCAACGTAAATACTCATCTTTTGCATTGATGTTTCAGTGACATGGCGTCATTAGTACATAATGGTAATATCCCAATGAAGAAGTATTCATGCCAGCCAAGGATTTGTCGGTTTTTTATGTCTGTGAAGTCAAACATTCCCTGCATTTATTCTATTATTTCAAACTAAAATCTCGATTGCCTGGTTTCTGACGTTACTTTGAACATGGACATGGCTTCTCAGTACCTGAAGCCACGTTTTAGCTGTACGATATGCCAAGCTCAACTATATGCATCACGATATGGCATTGGTCAGATATTTTCACTCCTGTTTGAAACCTTTGCGTTTCATCCCCCCGGGGGACCTCCCACTTAAATTCAATCAGCTCTGAAAATAGCTGCACAGATACAGTGTTAACAGCAGGCTATGCAAAACTAAAATATTATACATATGTCAGTAAATACTGTGAACCTCTCACTGACTAGAAGTATCCCTTTTAATACACTAAAACAATAGATACCTCTTAAGCAGAAGACAGAATTTTGAAAAAAAACATACAAGATGTAAACCAAAATGTTGTTTCTGAAAAAATGTAATACAAATCATGCTGGAAATGGCCATATTAATTGTATGTTAATTTTGGGGACAGTGTGGTAGCATCACCTCCTAGAAGCTGAGGGCCTTTTTCTGTGTTTGTGAAAAATACAACTTAGGTTTTTTAGTCAATGACATTGTGTTTGCTGTTGTTAATTAAGGAGTCTCTCCAGGGAGTGTTACTGTTGCATTATATATATGTTTTGTGTATTGTTTTATAAATATCGAGCATGCCTACTACAGAAATACACAGATAGCAAATAGTAGTTTAAAGCTATGAAGTGACCTCATTTTGTCATTATTTTTAACTGTGTTTATTCTTGTTAAGTGATGTGGCAGGTGTGAAGTTTATTCTATGTAAACACATGCCCACGAAGACATGGTCATTTGCATGCATTGGATTTTAGCATTGTGCATGGCAGTGTGAGTTAGTGCTTTCAAGGTCTACCTGAAATTTGAATTAAAAAATGTAATATTGTTTGATATCACCATAGCAAAAATTATATCACACTCATATTCTAAAAACATCGCTGGAAGTATCCAACAATATGTTTATACTTTTTGAGTTATTGCTATTTTATTGCTTTGCTGTGATCAATCATGTATGTATAGTTTACTCACTTACTGTATAAAACACAACTTTCACTTATATACACTTCCTGTACGTCAGCACAGTTTGGGTGGGCACTGAAACAGTTGATGGTTGAGTGGTTGCCTGAGTTCATTGTGTTTGTGAAATGGTCCTTGACTCATGTTGTAGATTCACAATATCTGTGTGGCTGTATATTTTGGAGTATTGCCCCCTGTCGAACCTGTGTAGCATATTCCACAAGTTCACGTGGGAAGGATACTACAGGACACCCCTCGTCTTCATCAACAAAGCAGGTAGGTTACTAGGTGACCACTGACCACTGACCACTGGACACCACAATGACCACTGGTCAGACTTAATGTGTTCAGACATGTTGAAATAATAATAGGTGTTTAGTTTCTCCCATCTCCCTCTTTCTCTCTCTTCCATCTCT
Organism: Ridgeia piscesae; assembly: GCA_025642075.2. Taxonomy (NCBI): domain Eukaryota; kingdom Metazoa; phylum Annelida; class Polychaeta; order Sabellida; family Siboglinidae; genus Ridgeia; species Ridgeia piscesae. Next base: position 76,905 of record JAODUO010000082.1, on the reverse strand, counting down.
CCCTTTCCTTCTTCGTCTTCCTCCTCCCACTCCACATCCATATACTGCTCTGACTCAATCCCTTTATCTCCCCCCGTCTCCCTCCATCTCCCCTTCCTCCGTCTACCTCTCCCCCCTCCCCTGCCTCCCTCTTCATCTCCATCTCCCTCTCCCCATCTCCGTCTCCCCCGTCTCCTCCCCCCTCCTCCGTCTACCTCTCCCCCTCCTCTGCCTCCTACTTCATCTCGGTGATCTCGCCCTTCCCGTCTCCTTCCCCGTCTCGCCCTCCCCCATCTCACTACCCATCTCCCCCGTCTCCCATCTCCTCCTCCCCCGTCTCCTCGTCCCCTGTCTCCCCCTCCCCATCTCACTCTGTCTCCCTCTCCCCTATCTCCCTGTCCATCTGCCCTCAGGAATGAGCTACATCATGTTTTTTATAGTTTGTTTCCATATGTATTTATATGTATAAAAAATTGCCTGCTCCCAAATATGTAAAATCTACCCATCTACTCAGTCTCATTTTGGGCTGTCTTGGTTTCACTCGGGCTATGACCTGTTCACTTCGGCAGGACCTCGTCTATAGCCATAGGCCCATGTGACATCAAGTGAACCGTGTGTTGTAATATGTGCAGACAACATGTACAATGTGTATACGTGTTATGAAACGATGAAACTTTATCTTTTCCTGGAAGATAAGTATGAATAACACTAGTGTTAACACCAAACCATTAATCTTGTGCGATAAATTAATGATGTAATGTAGTGTAGTGTAGTGCAGTGTAGTGTAGTGTAGTGTAGTGTAGTGTAGTGTAGTGTAGTGTAGTGTAGTGTAGTGTAGTGTAGTGTAGTGTAGTGTAGTGTAGTGTAGTGTAGAGTAGAGTAGAGTGAGTAGTGTAGAGTAGAGTAGTGTAGTGTAGTGTAGTGTAGTGTAGTGTAGTGTAGTGGTGTAGTGTAGAGTAGAGTAGAGTAGAGTAGTGTAGTGTAGTGTAGTGTAGAGTAGTGTAGTGTAGTGTAGTGTAGTGTAGTGTAGTGTAGTGTAGTGTAGAGTAGTGTAGTGTAGTGTAGTGTAGTGTAGTGTAGTGTAGTGTAGTGTAGTGTAGTGTAGTGTAGTGTAGTGTAGTGTAATGTAATATACAGATAATGTATCAAATTGCCAAATTCATGTGATGGTGATGATAATGGTTTATTGCGTCTCGATGTTAATAACACATTAGTAGCATATAATATGATATAACATCAAAGTTATAATATAGGAAAAAGGATTTTTTTGTAAACTGGATTTAATTTTCTTTAATTACTTATGATTCCATGATTGTTTCTTTGTGTCAACCAGCGAATGGGCCGGGCCTGTATATAATATGACACAATGGATGGATTTCAGGGTTTATTCACACACAGATTGTGAGGTCGGATGGATATGCCGACGCATTTCTTGGCATATACCAAGTACCAAGACATCAGTGGTGCCGACTGGTACAGGCGTTTAATGGCAATAAGGTAAGTGATCACACATGGTGTTACTGTTGATAGGTCCCACGGTGGGTTTATATATAATTTTACAATCTGATGATTATTTTAGTAGTAATGATTACATATCAGTGTCAACAGTAATATATATATTTTTTTATGAAATTAACAGCTTATTATGATACTACTGAGAGGTTCATGCACTCATAATTATATATTTAAGTGATACCTCAGTTATTGCTGCTATATGTGTATTAGTCTTATTGTCATTTTTGTTAAGGTTCACCATGTGTGGATAAATGGGTAGCATTCAAAAAAAGTTAACAATGAAAACTGTTACAACATTCACGCAATTCACTATGGTTATTTAGCATCAAAAACATGAGTGTAATGCAAAAAAACACAACGGTTTAATTTGGACAACTTGATTGTTTGAAAACAGAACCACCTTCACCCTTGTGAGTGTAACACTTAATGACTAAGAGAGTTGTTCAGTTGTGTTGTTGTTGTCTTTTTTTCAGTGGACTATCACAATAAATTGTGAAAACAATTGGGAGAAATCAATCACTGAGACATTTTGGTGAGGAATCTATTGGTTGTTCAGTATTATTTATTAAGATATGCACCTAAGAGTTAATACAATTAATCATTCAGAACTTCCAAAGAAAATATGGATTACACAATGTTTCTTTCTGAAACAAAATTCAATATCTGTTTGCTATGTGTGTTTACTGATATAATTATCTGTAAACTCAGCGAAATTGCCAAAGCCATCACCCATGTCTGGCTGAATTTTATCAACAAAATTGGATTCATGTGGAACCATAAGATAAGTGTTTGTTGCTGTATGGTGACTAGTGTTTGAATTACATCAGAATAGTGCGCAACTCATTCTGATGCTCGTCTCAACCCAAAAGCTAACCTTGTAGAATGTGCTCTGAATGCATGGAAAGCTGTGTGCTGGAAGTGAGCTCTCAACAGTGACATCACATCCTGAAAGTGCAGCAAGTGTGTGTGTGTGTGTTTATATATATACATAATTATGTATTTACATACATACATACATATATATATATATATATATATATATATATATATATATATATATATATATATATATATATGTATCAATATATCTTTCATATTTGTTTTATTATAATTTTGTTATAAATTCTATGCAGACAAAATGAAAGAAAAACCATAAGGAAAGTGAAAATGCATCCAAGATTCAATCTGTGTTGAAGGTTACCAGACAACTTAGGAGTGTGGTACAATGACACAGACAGCCTGCTGGCGGTGGGGGGATCTGAACTCTGCCCTTCATTCAAAGGGGTCATTGGAGATGCTGTTTTGTATCGCAGGACACTTGTTCAACCCCATGAGGTAAGTGCGTTTGATTGGTTGTTTTAAAATGTGTTTTACCACTTCAGATTTTTAAATATACCTTATATATATATCAGTGTAGTATTTTACCACGTCAATGTTTTTATTTAAAAAAATATTTATTACATTTATATAGAAAAGCTGAATTTTTTTTTTTAATAACTGCACTAAAGCAGAATGAATTTACTTATGTTGGTAATTCAAATACATTAATTAATTTAAATTAATAACACCTTTTAGACATTTCCCAGATTTCATCGGAGAAGTTGATAAGAAAATGTTATGAAAAGTTTAAAAAGACATGTTCTGTTACTGCTGCTATTTCCCCAGCTGAATCAAGTAGTTTTGCTTACATATAATCACATTTTAATCACTGCAAAATTGTAAAAAATTGAATTAACCATGAAAGGATTGTTTTTTAATGCATTTGTTGATTGTATTCTGAGGATAATGTTTCAGATATTGTCTGCATATCTTGTGGCATTCGATTAGCAAACCTTTTGGGAGGGCTTGACACCCACAGCCACGTGTCCAAGACCTGTAACTGACCCATGTCCTGTCTGGTCACATGACCATATCCCAGCCTCGCAGCCAGTCCTCTCAGTGTCACAGCCTGCCCCAGAGAGATACGGCCGGGCTGTCCCATTTTTGCCAAAGTAACAAAAAATGCTTATCCCTTTACAAATGTATGGAGTTGTTCTGTGATAAACTGCATTGATAGTGTTGTTACTACTAACCCACCCATCTGTACCAGATTCCGAGACCAAGCGCCAAGCATCCGATGTATTTGGTGAAGTTTGCCAGTAGCTGGAATAAATGCGAAAGTTATCGCGGCTGGTTTCATCATGAGATTGAGACGATCAAGAAACGAAATAGTAAGAAAAAGCTAAAACGTTAGTATCATATTTATCTGATTCAGACCCGGGCTGACATCACTCAGACTTTTTCATCCTCTTGACGATACTTCGCCACAGATCTCGATTCTCTGCAGTTTTCTCCTGTTCTTGATTCTTTACCCATCCTTTTGTGATCAAATACAATCTCTCCATCTTATTTTGTCTATTCTCCCAACAGTATCTTCAGTCTTTCTGTCGTCGTCGTAATCTTTCTTCAAAAATTGTCTATAATTATGACCTGATCATTTCAGTCTAATCCTTCTGAGAAGATTTCTTGAATTGAATAACTGCTCAATTTCTGTATTAAGAAAATTTGTCACATTTGTATTATTCAAATGTAGCATAGTTAGTGCAGATTATTTAATACACTGATATATTTATATGTACTTTCATTTTGTTTTGTGTTGTTTGTAGCTATGTCACTGATGAGGTGGCTCTGTTTTTCTTCCAGGAACTTGCTCCAACTGGTTTGCTGATGTATTACGTGTTGCCGTGGCAACGCCGCCAGAGTATTCGCTTCGTCAATGTTTCCCTCTGGTGTGGATGTCCGACAACGGAAAACAAATGAAGAAATTTCTCAGAACGTATGTGAGATTGGGCGAGCGCCACCTTATCAAATATCTCGCCCAAACGACATATGACAACGTCGAGTATATACTGGTGGGTAACTCGTTTAGTATGATTACGCTGAACTATGGTGGCACTTTTGTGAAGTTCATCTATTCGCACTGACAGGTTACCAGACATATTAGTAACAAAATCAGATGTGTTTGACTGCTTGAATAACTGCTCAATTCAAATAGAAAATTTCATCCAAATCACTGCAGTTTGACATAATGACAGCATTGAGAATTACAACAAATCTGAGAAATACCCAGTTTGTTGTGCTGTGCCTTAATACTTGTAGGGAAAAAATAGACTGCTAAAAATTAGCATTTAATTATAAAAATCACCAATGTATGGAAAAAAATCATTGGTGCTGCCAGCCAAAATTTGTGTGTCACTGAGTTTGATTAAAAAATTGTGTGGTGGAGGATGACATTTAGCCACGGAAATCATCAACATCTCTAACTTTTGACACTTTCCAATGAAACTCCAAAGTTATTATCAGCTAACTACCAAAATAAATTGCCATTACTGGATGTCAGCTGAAATGTCTGTGCCCCTGTGTTCAGACATATTTGGACATTCTGGCTCTTTCGTTCTGGCTCAACTTGGGTTGATTTGGGTGTTTTGACTTTAAGATTGTTAACATTGTCAAAAGTGTCGTGTTATTCTTTCTTTATGCTCTCAGCGGATACACGGACTCATTCTCATGCCAACCGTCACCAGGGATTTGGAACGAGCAAGTTGCCTAGGAAACCACAACGCAACTTTCATGTTGTCTATGATCTATAACAATGGCATCGGGAGGAGACCAGATCAGAGAACGGTAAACTACATCAGTGCTGGTTGACAGACAACTCGTTGACTAGACCACAGTCACCAGATCACTTTCTATACACTTAATATACACTTTGCAGTCAGCAGATCACTTTCTATACACTTAATATACACTTTGCAGTCAGCAGATCACTTTCTATACACTTAATATACACTTTGCAGTCAGCAGATCACTTTCTATACACTTAATATACACTTTGCAGTCAGCAGATCACTTTCTATACACTTAATATACACTTTGCAGTCAGCAGATCACTTTCTATACACTTAATATACACTTTGCAGTCAGCAGATCACTTTCTATACACTTAATATACACTTTGCAGTCAGCAGATCACCTTCTATACACTTAATATACACTTTGCAGTCAGCAGATCACTTTCTATACACTTAATATACACTTTGCAGTCAGCATATCACTTTCTATTCACTTGATATACACTTTGCACATATCTTGCATACGATTTGTGTACCATCCTATACACTTTTCTGATTTGCTCTTATACTGCGTACACACATATAGACACATTGATTGCACATACCTTGTGCATGTTATGTATACAGGTTCTAGATATTGCATATCTAATATGTATGAGTTGTGTATACATGGTATATACCATGTACAGGCTTCATGTTTTAAGGGTGACCGAGGGTGTTTGTTTCATGTATGGCCTCTGTATGAGTCACTCAGTATGAGTCCGTATGATTCCCTAACGTTACAAGATGATACGTCCACCATTACAGTGACCGATGTTAACTTGGGTATTTTCCAATGGGAAATCGTTCAGCTGCCCTTCTGACTTCTTTGTCTCAAGTAGGGTAAATGACGGACTAAGGACAATTTGGTCGGGGTTTTTATCTTTGCGGACCGCTGTGGTTGCTGAATTGATACCTGAAAAAGAAAACAAAAATTTTTTCTTTACTGTTTCCATACATTTGTGACGTGTTCTAACGAAATGAGTCGTATGTCCAAAAAAAATTGAGTTAGTCACACCATTGGAAAGAAGATGTATTAATCTTTCCAACGGTGTAAAAATTATGGAGATATCTCGCACACAGCCAAAGTTATTGGACGCTGAACATGCTTAGGGTAGAAAGTTTCAAACAGAGAAAAACGCATTTGAAGTTCGCGGTCACATAAGCACACAGCCGAGTACATTGTCGATCCAAAATCGGCCGTTTTGCTTCTATTACTCCATTTGATGCATTCGAAATAAACTACCAAGGCATGTTCGCTGTAGAAAATATATCATGCTAACTGTTTACTGAAATTATTACAACATAATCCGAGTATTTAGCAATGTTTTGTAGCAGCGACCCGATCAATTCCACGTTGTTTACGGCTAGCGAAAGCGCACTGCGCCTGCGCGCACAGCTCTAAGCCAATCAGGGCCCCGCTGTCAGCTCCTCACGGCGTCTAGTGACGTTTATTAACAGATAGGCCTCTCGCATTAAACGCTGCTATTGGCTTACACTGACGTCAGTGGGGATTTCTACTACAAGAATCCGAAAGAGGGCGTCCAGGGCTTTCCTGTAGTACCAAATATGTCCGCCATGCGTTGAGGGAAACCCCAAAGAATGCGACATGAACTAGTGCGATTTATCGGTTCTGTTTTACGAAATTCATGCATGAAATGTTACGTAGTGTGTCTAAAAAGGCTATAAAATGTACTAAATAATAATATAAATGAGAAATATGCATTGCCAATTGACAAAAAAGATACCAAAGTATACTTTGGTGACAAAAAGTCAAAATTGTCGAAATTCATCGTTGCATGTTTATGCGGTGTTTTCTCGAAATCAAGTTCGCTGACATACGACTCATTTCGTTAGAACACGTCACATTTGGCTTTGTATAGTCTCTTTTTCCTTAACCCATCTCTACTTTTTTGTTGCTTACATTATTATCATAATTATTTTTTTTCTGTTTTTTTTCTTCATCCAACTATAAACCAACTGTTGTTTAATGACAAAGATTGATCGGCCAACGTGCTATACAGGTAACATGCGTGTGTGGACTGTATGCTATACAGGTAACATGCGTGTGTGGACCGTATGCTATACAGAGAACATGCGTGTGTGGACTGTATGCTATACAGATAACATGCGTGTGTGGACTGTATGCTATACAGATAACATGCGTGTGTGGACTGTATGCTATACACATAACATGCGTGTGTGGACTGTATGCTATACAGATAACATGCGTGTGTGGACTGTATGCTATACAGATAACATGCATGTGTGGACTGTATGCTATACAGGTAACATGCGTGTGTGGACTGTATGCTATACAGGTAACATGCGTGTGTGGACTGTATGCTATACACATAACATGCGTGTGTGGACTGTATGCTATACAGATAACATGCGTGTGTGGACTGTATGCTATACACATAACATGCGTGTGTGGACTGTATGCTATACAGATAACATGCGTGTGTGGACTGTATGCTATACACATAACATGCGTGTGTGGACTGTATGCTATACAGGTAACATGCGTGTGTGGACTGTATGCTATACAGATAACATGCGTGTGTGGACTGTATGCTATACAGGTAACATGCGTGTGTGGACTGTATGCTATACAGGTAACATGCGTGTGTGGACTGTATGCTATACAGGTAACATGCGTGTGTGGACTGTATGCTATACAGGTAACATGCATGTGTGGACTGTATGCTATACAGGTAACATGCGTGTGTGGACAGTATGCTATACAGGTAACATGCGTGTGTGGACTGTATGCTATACAGATAACATGGGTGTGTGGACTGTATGCTATACAGGTAACATGCATGTGTGGACTGTATGCTATACAGGTAACATGCGTGTGTGGACTGTATGCTATACAGGTAACATGCATGTGTGGACTGTATGCTATACAGGTAACATGCGTGTGTGGACTGTATGCTATACAGGTAACATGCGTGTGTGGACTGTATGCTATACAGGTAACATGCGTGTGTGGACTGTATGCTATACAGATAACATGCGTGTGTGGACTGTATGCTATACAGGTAACATGCGTGTGTGGACTGTATGCTATACAGATAACATGCGTGTGTGGACTGTATGCTATACAGGTAACATGCGTGTGTGGACTGTATGCTATACAGGTAACATGCGTGTGTGGACTGTATGCTATACAGGTAACATGCGTGTGTGGACTGTATGCTATACAGGTAACATGCGTGTGTGGACTGTATGCTATACAGATAACATGCGTGTGTGGACTGTATGCTATACAGATAACATGCGTGTGTGGACTGTATGCTATACAGGTAACATGCGTGTGTGGACTGTATGCTATACAGGTAACATGCGTGTGTGGACTGTATGCTATACAGGTAACATGCGTGTGTGGACTGTATGCTATACAGGTAACATGCGTGTGTGGACTGTATGCTATACAGGTAACATGCGTGTGTGGACTGTATGCTATACAGATAACATGCGTGTGTGGACTGTATGCTATACAGGTAACATGCGTGTGTGGACTGTATGCTATACAGGTAACATGCGTGTGTGGACTGTATGCTATACAGGTAACATGCGTGTGTGGACTGTATGCTATACAGGTAACATGCGTGTGTGGACTGTATGCTATACAGGTAACATGCGTGTGTGGACTGTATGCTATACAGGTAACATGCGTGTGTGGACTGTATGCTATACAGGTAACATGCGTGTGTGGACTCTTCAGTTTGTACCTAAGTGTGTGGAATAAGTACTTGGCTATAGACAGGCTATAGACAGACAAGTTGTAGATCTGGTGGATAAGACTCTTGGTGACACTACACACATGGATGGAGATGTAAGTGATATTATGACTGACCTGTTCAATAGACAATTGAACAGGTCAGCCAGGGAGTAAATTTCAAAGCAGATTGGACAATTCTGTTGAACTTTATATGAACTTTTTTTTTTCCGTCATTATCAAAATCAGTGAGCATTTATAACACAAAATGACAAAGTGAAAAAGAACCTCGACCTATTCTCACCAGCCTGAGCTGTTTGTTTTGCAAACTGACCCTTACAAGAAGGGTGTGGTTTAGCCAAGCCCAAATAGTTTATTGACTTCGCCAGTCACAACTTCCTCACCTGTGAGAATAGTGTAAATACCACAATTTGAAGATGGATAAACAATTTCTGTGAGTTACCGTATAATGACCACCCTATTACACAAAATCAGAACGGTATACTTTTTCAAATATTTTGTTTCTACATCCCAAATATTGCATGTAACACAAACAGCGTGTGGCTAAAATCATCCAAAATTATATCGCATGAACAGAGGCTGATCACATTTCTCTGGAGCAATTTCATTGGCTGAGCTTAAAAGATGAGTGTTGCAAAGAGATCTGTCAGGGGTACTGGTGTCTGGTACTGATAAAAAATCAGTAATCAGTGCAGCCACCCTTGTGAGCAAGCCTTGACCTACCATCTGAGGAAGTGGCACAGAAAGAAACTACCCGATAGTTATTGCCACAAATAATGATGATTGTCTACGATGCCTTCATTACAGGATTACATGTGTACCAGTCTAAACTGTGTCCTAGTAGATACATGCACACATATAATCTAGTGCAAATGCATCTGCATAAACACATGCACTAATCCATGTATACATATGAGTGGAATATACAACAGTTTATGCACACAAAAAGTCTGTGAAAGTTTATTCCCAAGATAAAATTTCCACCAATCCAAAATTATCCGAACCCTACTAAAAGATGAATGTATGGATCTCTAGATAAAATGTCCACGTGTCCAAAATTAACTCGGTCTATCCAAAAGATGTATAGATGTGTCTCTAGATAACGCTGTGCAGGTGGTCTGAGAGACATGTCCCTGTTGTTGTCAGGCTCGCATGTTGCTATGGCGATGTGCCTTAGAGAACAACAGGTTGTGTCACCTCGCACTCGCCAACAAACACACCTTTGGCCTTGACCAGATACCAATAAGCCTGGAACATGCATACGGTGAGCTCACAGAGAGTTTATTATTACTGTTTTGGTCTTTTTTTAGAAATCACAAAGTTCTGTTGCTCCAGAAATATACTGGGTTATCTTATAATATAGTAAAGAGTTGCTCATGTCCTATTTGAAACGATGCTCTTCATGACAAACGATCATGAGTGTAAATAGGAAACTATTTAGAATTGTGCTATAATGATGTTATGATAATTATTATAAAAAAATTATTGATTTAGCTGTAGCTGTTTCTTGTGAAGATGGCAAGGTTCATTATGTAAATGGTTTCTTTAGGCTCAGATTTAATTAAAAGTTTTTAATATTTCTGTTCTGTCAAGCTCAGGTTGTGATTGTGAAACAATAAAACAGTAAACAAATTGCGTAATTCAACTACCAGATTTTCCATGTATGTGAAGACTACCGGTAGTAAATGTGCTCAATCAGATACGAAACACCGAAACAAGTTGTTAAGCTGCTGTGAATTTTCAGCATCGTACAAGAACGTTGCGGACAAGACACGGGATGATAGACTTACCCACACAGACGGCGATGTAAGTATTTCTATTATTAGATCACATGTGTCTACGTCTATGTGATTTGTGAAACCTTTTAAACCCACCTTTCACCATCGATTTATTTTTCCTTGACAAGTAATCAGATTCCTGCATTTACAAGCAAACATTTGAAAAACAGTGTCTAATGTGTGTAGTATTTTTCAACTTGCCTCAGTTTTAGCAATACATACAAAACGCTGAAAATATTTCAACAAGTGAGGTGTCATTTCAAAGCTTGTGACATTTTACCAGACTGGCACGTCACAGATGACATCTGGCATCATCTATAATTACATGATAATTCAGGAATGAATATATCTAGAACCTCTTGAACTGGACACTTAAATGTACAGGTTATATAAAATAGTATTGGAGTGTTCTACTTGTACTGTCAGTAAAACTGATCTGGTGACATTTTTACTAAGATAACAAGCTCTTTACGAAAATTCACAAAGTAAAAAAGGATCTCTATTCTTGTTAAATTGAAGCCGCTTTTTCAACAAGCAATCAAAAAATGTGCCTGCTGACACATTCTGTTGTTGACAGTTTTCAGTAAGTCAAAACAATGTTAAATGTATTCTTTGGGGTACGAAAAGGGATTTTGTTGTGTGCCAAATTATAATGAAAAGGGATTCTTTGATAATATAAAGCTCTGGATTGTACAATGTTTTTTAAATAACACCTCATACACAGAGGTTCTGGTTTGGGCCAAATCTGTCTATATGACATGGTTATTAGTGATTAATAAAGCATCATTGTTATGAAATAAAGGTGTAGAATTACATGAAATAATTTTATTAACAGGATTGTTTATATTACAATGAGTTTAACGTTCTCAAAGAATCCCTTATCTTATAATTTTGGACATTAAAGAATCCATTTTGGGTCCCAAAGAAGCCCTTTAAGGAGGGAAAATAATTTCTAATTTACATCATAGCAGACATTATTTAAGAATTCTCCATGGACCATCTTATAATAATAATATAATTTATTTTTTGTAGTGCTCAAATCAATAGCATTGCTCTCAGGCACTACCATACATGTACAAATATCACTTAAGATTGGATGATAAATTATAAAAATTAAAACAATGTCATATATATATATATATATATATATATATATATATATATATATATATATATAATAATATGTTTAATTATATATTTAATATTTATATATATATATATATATATATAATATATATTATATATATATATATATATATATATATATACATTGTATTACTATTATCTAGGTCAAAGAAGTAAAGATGATAAATATTTCAATTAACATAGCAGACATTATTTAAGAATTCTCCATGGACCATCTTATAATAATAATATAATTAATTTTTTGTAGTGCTCAAATCAATAGCATTGCTCTCAGGCACTACCATACATGTACAAATATCACTTAAGATTGGATGATAAATTATAAAAATTAAAAGGATTCTAAATGTAGGCATATATATATATATATATATATATATATATATATATATATATATATATATATATATATATATATATATATGAATGAAATGTGTTTTATTTTATTTTATTTTAATATTTTATATATATATATATTATATATATATATATATATATATATATATATATATGAAATATTAAATAACATAATAAAACATTTGTTGCATTACTTATTGTACCTCAGTGTGCAAAAAAGTAAACATAGGATACATATTAAACAAAACATAACATAACTAAATGTAAACAAAATTATTATTTCAAAATGATAATGACAATGTTTGTGTGTGCGTGCGTGCGTGCGTGCGTGCAGGCGTGTGTGCACACACGCGTGCACACACGCGTGCACACACACGCGTGCACGCGTGTGTGTGTACAGATGTTCACGTTTCTAGGCCACTGTTTGTTGTAGGTGTACACAGAACAAATCCGACTGACCGACGAGGAGAGGGTCAGTGCCCAGACGGCCGAGGATGGTGAAGTGTTCCGCTGGCTCAAGTACCAGGCCGGTCAGGGAGTGGTCAGCGCACAGGTAATGAAACAGATCAAAATTCCACATTCAATTGGGACATTAAAGAATCCATAGATGAAGGTCCCTGGTGAATCCATAACAGAGTGCAATGGCTCATGGGTAGAACTTTGGACTTTGAAATGTGTGGTTTGAATCCTGTGCTGCGGTGTTAAAACCTTGGGCAAGTTTTTTCACTCTACATTGCTCCAGTTCACTCGGCTGTATAAAGGAGTACCTGGCTATATATTGTGGTGGATATGTGTATGAGCAGTCTCATGTTTTTCTGCAGAAACACCTGGGGCGGCTGCTGTACTGGGGCACACAGGGGGTGAGACGAGATGTCAACGCCGCGGTCGACTACTACCGCATGGGGGCTGAGGCCGGAGACCTGAATGCCATGCATGACTACGCCATTGTGCTGCTGAAAGTACATATTCACACATGGTTTCATACATTTTTAATACATTCTTCATGTTTTTAGTAGTCAGTTTGACTATTTCTTCAAGCAATCTAATTTATGTCTCATTATAATGTGTTATTTTTGTCAGCTATTTTATCAGCTTTGAAATGTTTTGTTCTTATTAAATAAGAACAAAACAACTTTATTTGTGTTTCTTTTTTTGAAATTGAGCAGGAAGTAAATTAGTTCTTAGGGTTTGTTTACCAACATGAGAACGTTTTATGAGTTAGCTAGCATGTCTTGTAGATAGTATGGTAGGTTTGCATATTTGCAAAATTATTTTGCAGTAACATTAACGAAAAGATTGAGTAGAGGAGACAACTTTAACACTTTTTACATTATGTTATTTCAATAAGACACTTGGAATCCTTGTGGCACACACAGAGAACCATTGCTATATTTATGCACCTAATTTTTTATTCGTTTCTTTTTAAATTTTTTCCTTACATTGCAAACTTAGATGTGTTTATCTAAAACATGAACGGAGGGCTGAGCCCTGAAACATCGAAGGAGGGGAACTGAAGATGAGATTAAACTTCCAATATTTCGTGAAAAACAAGCACCTTTGAGCAATATTCACAATGTATGCTCCCCGTCATGAACCAAGCCAACAATGGAGAAATTCGTTTGGCACCAAAACATTTCCTTTTTCTCGTAGGGCCACGGAGTACCAAAGAATGTCACCATGGCAGTGAGTCTACTTGAACGAGCTGCCGCTAAGGTAGGGATGCCTCATGGAGTGTTTCTGTTGTATGTGTGATTACAAAAGGAGAAATGTCACTGTTGAATGATTCCACGTTATGTATGCTGAATTCTAGAATATTTCTACACTGGGCCGCAGACTTTGAGGGATTAATCAGCGACCACATAATAGAGAAATTATGTCTTTATTTTGTGGAAATTCTCTAGTTTAAGGGTTCTGGCAGGTTTTAGGGTTTGTATTAACTTTTTGGCAACTCAGATGCAAACTATCTAGAAGAAAAGCATTGACACATCATGATACATACGTATCACAACTCGACTATATTTGGTGTGGTTATGTTCCAGGGCAATGTTCACTCTATGAACACACTGGGGTGGTACGCCATGGACGTTGAGCACAACATGACAAAGGCAGCGATGTATTTTGACAAAGCCTATAAGTACGGTGATCCTGATGCCGCCCACAACCTGGGACACATGCACTTAAATGGGTTCCACCCCAACTCAAAGAACGATTCATACTGGCTTCTATTGGTGTGTATCCATCAACCTTTGAGAAATGTCTCAGAATCATCTTTTACGTTATCGTTAGTGTGATCGTATATATATATTTTTTTCAATTTTTCACAAAATATTGAGACATCAGTTCACAATTTCTGCCACCAAATACTGCACTTATTCGATCTTAACATTGTCAGTGAACTAGATTTTGAACTTTTCTATATTCAGATATGTATGTAGGCTGTTTGTGAGTTGAGAGGTTATCAGAATAAAATATATTATATTAAAACACAGCCTTCCCACAATTCTATACCAGGCGTACTTTATGATCTAACATCTGCGATATTTCTATTTTATTGATAGCTTTGCAGGGGTCACCAACATGGCCACCACCTGACATAGTGAAGACCATTGTGCAAAAGCAAATTATATATATTGTTTTGTTATGTTGCTAAATAAATATATTTTTATTATGTTGCATATATTCATAATGTCCTAACATATGCACAAATCAGCAAGAAAACCAGACAACTTTGATTCTAGTTTACTTCTTGTTCCCATAGATAGTTAAAATAAATACTAGAACTTAAGCCTTCTCCGTTGTTGCACCAACTTTATGGAATTCAGTCCCTCTCAGTGTTAAGTCTGTAGAAAGTATAGTATCATTTTGCCTCTATTTTTAATATTGTATATCCTTAATTTATTAGCAGTTGTAGTCACCTGTTGACAAGGTTTGCTTCGTATCTGACATTGACAATGTTTAATATTCATTTGTTGTGTTGCACAACTGAGCTTGGAGTTTCCAACGATTTTTTTGAAAAAGTCATTTTATTATTATTACATAGAAAACATGGAGTGATAACAACCACAATTAGGAGACATAAAATTGCAGACGTACTGGTAGAGAACAGGGAGAGTTAGACGTACCGGTAGAGAATGGGGAGAGTTAGACGTACCGGTAGAGAACGGGGAGAGTTAGAAGTACCGGTAGAGAACGGGGAGAGTTAGAAGTACCGGTAGAGAACGGGAGAGTTAGAAGTACCGGTAGAGAACGGGGAGAGTTAGAAGTACCGGTAGAGAACGGGGAGAGTTAGAAGTACCGGTAGAGAACGGGGAGAGTTAGAAGTACCGGTAGAGAACGGGGAGAGTTAGAAGTACCGGTAGAGAACGGGGAGAGTTAGAAGTACCGGTAGAGAACGGGGAGAGTTAGAAGTACCGGTAGAGAACGGGAGAGTTAGAAGTACCGGTAGAGAACGGGAGAGTTAGAAGTACCGGTAGAGAACGGGGAGAGTTAGAAGTACCGGTAGAGAACGGGAGAGTTAGAAGTACCGGTAGAGAACGGGGAGAGTTAGAAGTACCGGTAGAGAACGGGAGAGTTAGAAGTACCGGTAGAGAACGGGAGAGTTAGAAGTACCGGTAGAGAACGGGAGAGTTAGAAGTACCGGTAGAGAACGGGAGAGTTAGAAGTACCGGTAGAGAACGGGGAGAGTTAGAAGTACCGGTAGAGAACGGGAGAGTTAGAAGTACCGGTAGAGAACGGGGAGAGTTAGAAGTACCGGTAGAGAACGGGGAGAGTTAGAAGTACCGGTAGAGAACGGGGAGAGTTAGACGTACCGGTAGAGAACGGGGAGAGTTAGACGTACCGGTAGAGAACGGGGAGAGTTAGACGTACCGGTAGAGAACGGGGAGAGTTAGACGTACCGGTAGAGAACGGGGAGAGTTAGACGTACCGGGAGAACGGGGAGTTAGAGAGAGAGGGAGAGTTAGACGTACCGGTAGAGAACGGGGAGAGTTAGACGTACCGGTAGAGAATGGGGAGAGTTAGACGTACCGGTAGAGAACGGGGAGAGTTAGACGTACCGGTAGAGAACGGGGAGAGTTAGACGTACCGGTAGAGTTGAACAAACAACAAACACATAATATTTGTTTAGGAATTTATCCCCTGTTCACACCTTCCCTTATGTAACGGGGTTTTGTGTAGGCATCAGTGGGTGAGTTCTGTTGACAGACGAAGGCATTCCAGTACTTCAAGTTTGGGGCCACCCGCGGTCAGCTGATGTCCAGTCTCATGGTGGCTCTGTACAACATGAGGGGTCTGCCTAACCTCGCGAGAAACACAGACATTGCAGTCGAGTAAGTAACGGAATTGTCGAATGTTGTTTTTAACCTACATTTGTTCCTATGTTGACAAGGTGTATGTTTAAATGGTGTACTATTTATTCCACTAGATAGATGATTTAGCTGTTTATTTGTATGCGATTTGTGGTGACAACCTAACACAACTCTCTGTTAGGTACTTGGAAATCCTAAATGTTGTATTACTTTGTGAACATAAACAGTCACACTTAAAGTGATGACACTCTTTGTAGGATTTCCACATTGTTACTACCAGGTATTACCATGCCTAATGCCACACAAATGCCACATGCATTCGGATGGTCTTGGTTATATTTCAGTTGGTCAAGATATGTTGCTGAACAGAACGCCTATCTGGGAAAACTTCTGTCAATGGGTCTGGTGTTGTACAAAGAGGGTGCATGGTGAGTAACTAAGTATACTCTCATCAAGTAACTAATTAGTTGTTGTTCTCCTCTTGTTGTCCCGTGGTTACTGTCATCATTTTGTTGTCTTTTCTTTTCTCTCCTCAGTTTTCTCTCACTGCGTTCTCTGTCACCAGTCTCCAATTCCTTCCATCTTTTGCTGTTATTCTCCATTCTCCCCCACTCTTTCCAGACCTCTCTTAACAGAGTCCTCCCATCGCATTCTCGGTCTTCCTCGCTTCCCTTTCCCCTCCACTTTCTGGGGATCTGCTCTCTTCGCTAATTTTCCATCTCCCATTCTTTCCACATGTCCAGCCCATTTCTTCCTCCTCCTCGCTAGTTTCTTCTTAAAACTTTCCTTCACTCCAACCTCCACTCTCAGTTCGTCCATTCTTCTCTTATCTGCTCTCTTCACTTCTTTTTGCAAACCTGCACCTTCTCCTGTTGTTTCTCTGTTAACTTCATCATTTCTAAGCCATATATGTATGTAGTAGCATCTTTTAATTACCGTTAAATAGTATTTAACTAATAAAAAATATTAGAACACGTCTACATTTGTGCAACGATAATACACTTGATACGTCAAATGAATATTAGTACCATTAGTTAATTGAGTAACATTGTGAGCTATGAGACATTTCTCCATTGAAACAAGGTTAATCCATCTATTACTCTGGTTGAATTGGTTTCTTAACTTCCCAAAGGATGGCACTAACTATTATCATGGTAATATGATCATACGATTATGGTAGGCCTATAGGAATCTTGAAATGACTGTCATATATTATCTACCATACCTAGGAGTAGTAAATTAATGTAATGATAGTCTGCTTTCATGTCAGTGTCATGGTTGCTAGTGCAGTACCCATCAAGCTGCTTTGTTTTAATATACAATGTATGTCAATGTCCGTTAATATATGTTCCCTGCAGTAGGTGGCGCCACTGTATCTATTATTTTCTTCTGCAATATGTAATGGCAACCATCCACAATTTACAAAAAGTGAGGCATTTCATCTCAAAAGTGGCACCAAGGAAAAATCATACTTTCCCGCCTGAGTGCGATGGAATGTTTTTAATTTTGTCTTACTTTGTGCGTTTTGAGGAACCCCCGAAGCTATTATATTGAGCAGTGCATTTTGACATGTTCCCCAGGGACACAGCTATGTTTTATTACATGATGGCAGCCAACGCAGGGATAGAGGTGGGAAACTTCAACGCAGCCCACTTATGTGAGGCGAACCATGTAAGTATAAGTGGCGACCCCTGGTGCATGTGAGGTTTTTGGGCTAAAGGTGATAATCATGTACATGTTGTCGCCTTTAAGAAAAACTAACTTTTGTGTTTCACCCTCGGACTTTCTGGAAAGTTTTATATATTATGTACATTTATGTGTATACTTTATATAATAGTATATATTATATTATTATAAAAAGTTGGAAAGCATTAAAATTCCAAGATCAAAGAGAATGACTACAAAGGCTGAAATGTTTTTTGCAGATTCGTTATAAATACATATCAGTGAAAACATGCTAATGGTCATGTTTTTGGTCAAAGATCAGACATAATAAAGTTTTTTTCTCAAAATATGAAATAGCCAATAGCTTGTGGTACAAGCAGCAAGGAAGCCCTTATTGGCTGAAACGGATGTATCCTGTTTTTGTAGAAAAAAGACATGATGTTTATTGCATCTTGAAAACAAATGTACTTATGTGCATCATTATTTTGGTAAAACATTAAAAATGGACTTAACTTTTAAGTTGTACCCACAAAACCACTGAATCATTGATAGTATCAGTGCAGTGAAATATGTGTTATCAATGCTACTTTTATTCTCTTAACTGAATTTTGGTCATCACAAGTAAAAGCATGCATGTTTAATGGCCATATATGTTGCCACATTTGATTTTTTTTAATGTAATTTTTTTCTTCAGAAAACAGACATTTCATAAAAAGCGAGTGGTCAAAAATTTGAATTTCCACCCAATTGAAAGGGTGCTGACATCATTATGACATCATTATGTGTGTATGTCCTTAGGAGGATATAATGAAATATATCTGGAGGGACTGTACTTGGAGGTACTACAGCCTTTCAACAAAGAGACACCCAAACCAAGTTAGCCCAATCGGTGAGTGCAATAGGTTGTGCTTCACTTAACTGTGATTATTTTTATGATTTTGATCACTGGGGAAAAACAGTCATTTTGTTGGTCAAAATCACTAACTGGACAGTCTCCTGAAGAAATGGCAAGATTGGAGGTAACCTCTAGTACCCAGGATCCGTGAGGTGGCAGCCCCTTTAAGCCCCTCACATCCACTTGGGGAATTAATGCTCCGCCAATGTTACCCTTACTCCAGAATAGGGTAGAGCCATGGAATTTGAAATACCAAATTAAATAATGGTATCTTTTTATCAGATAATATCTATTATAAAAACTATTCAAAATTAGACTTATGCTGAAACATGTCACACACAAGATAAACAGAAATGAAAATTTATCTATGTTAATTTGTTATCTCATTTTATTTTATATTTTTTATTTTGTGAATAGATATTTTATACCTTAGTTTCGTTTTCAAAAGCATGCATACATTATAAACATTAATTATTAATACACACATATACCTGTGAATGAATCCAAAACTTTGATGCCGTCTGACGGCTTTGAGCAGTGACACTTATATAAGAGTTACATAAACAAAGTGAATTTGTCACCAGACGATCTTCTCGGTGAAGTTATGTAGCCGAGCAAGAGTCCGTTAACTGAGACTAGGTTAACTGCTTAGGATGACTGGTGCTGCCATCTAGTGGTAGTTGTGTGATATAGATTGCTGATAGCAATCAAAACATCGCAAGAAAAATGGCTGATTGTCACTGGCTACACAGGATCTGTTTGGGACGTTTTCCAACGGTTCTGTGATTTTATCAGATAAGCACACAGATATTGAAGTTATTTGACCACAAATGTACAAATTGACTAATTAACATAGATGTAGTGGTCAAGGAGAGTTCCATTAAGACATGTCACTAACATCAGAGTCCCTTTTAATAAAAAGTCAAACTAGAAAGCAGAAATAGTAAACACAACTGAATATTAATAAAGAAGTACGTCAGATGTTGTCAGAAATACATACTTTATAATGTCATTTTTCAATGTCACATTTATTTTCTTCAACATGTAACCGAAAAATGACTATAATTCACACTTCTACATACACGTATATAATTATATATATAAAAAAAGTTGACACTGAATCAGAATTACCTCAAGTCTTGTAACATTGCATTTTAAAGTTAGCTTCAATATTGTTTTGTTTTTTCAGCAGATATTATATAATTTTAAAGCTGTTATATATCCAAGAAATAAAAACACCTTTTGCAACTAAATATCCTTCTCGCAGCAGCCAGCCATATTTGATTTTTAAATTGTTGAAAAATATTACACTTTTCATTTCAGGTTGTTTGTTTTGAGCCTGTTTTTTGTCTTGCAGCGTGGGTTAAGATGGGAGACTATTTCTGGTACGGTATCCATAACAACAAAAACACAACAGCTGCAGCAGTGATGTACGCATATGCTGCACTAGCTGGCGACCCTCATGTAAGTTACTCACCAAGTCTGTTCGACTGTTTAGTCTTTTGTCAATCTGTTTCTTCAGTGTCCAAACGTGCAGTGTATACATGGTTTATGTATTATCCATTGTAAGCTTAATAAATATGCTTTCTTTTGCCTGAATGTTTGACATAAATTACTCTACTTGTTATGTCTGACAATTTGGTAAAGCCTTCAGTACATTGAACTTATCAGCGGAGTTGTTTTGTAGAAAGCAAGGACAATTGTTAGTATCCTCTGCAGACTTGTGCAGTCAGATTCATGTGATGACCCCTTTCCCCACGTTTAGCACAGCAAACATACTGTTATAAACTACTATCTACTATGCCCACAAATTCCAGGTAGAGAAACTGTCTTGACTCAGTTTAGCACTTTAAATGCAATGAAGGTCACCCACTTTAAATGCAATGAAGGTCATGCACATGCTATTGGTTGTGGTAAATTAAAACATAGTGTTTATTACTGTTTAACACACACTGTTATGACTGGTGTGTGTAGACAAAGTACTTGTGTTTTAGGGTCTACGCACATTGTTATGACTGGTGTGTGTAGACAAAGTACTTGTGTTTTAGGGTCTACACACATTGTTATGACTGATGTATGTAGACAAAGTACTTGTGTTTTAGGGTCTACACACATTGTTATGACTGATGTATGTAGACAAAGTACTTGTGTTTTAGGGTCTACACAGTCTGGCGTATTTGGTGGAGGAGGGGAGCCCAGTACCTCCCTCTATCTGGGTCTCTCTTGACATTCCTGCAAGTGCCCTTGAGAGCAAGACAAGTCTGGTGCGAGAGCTCTACAGAAGGTTGGTTGTACTCCGTCCTCTCACAAACTGTCTGTAGTTCTATGTTATTCTACCGCATAACCTATCAGGTATTTGGAATAAAAGGGATTCTTAGGGACACAAAAGGGCTTCAATCATGACATAAATTGTAATTAAAATGGATTCTTTGATAATATAAAACTCTTTGTAATACAGAAATTTTTATTAATAATTTTATATATTTCATGTAGCCGTATGCTTCATTTCATTATAATTATGTTTTATTAATCACTACTGACTAGAAAATGGCATGTCATTTCTTGTAAGTCTTCACTGCACTTGAAATGGTCTAAACGGTGGTTCATTGTGCAAAACTGAAGTAGGAAGATGTCAGGTTTTTAAAATTAAAACTAGCCAAAAGTGGAATATCTATATACACCCGAGGTGTTGAGTCTTCTGTCTCTGTCTCTCAGGTGTGTCGACTCCCAGCGCATCGATGCGTACGTGGCGTGTACAGCGTCCATGTTCAAAGTTGGACTGGTCAACATCTGGAGACAACACCAGTTCGTCATTATGGTAATGTCTGGGCGCGTTGTTCTGTAGTTCTGGATTCGGTTTCATAAAGTAGCGTAACTTCTGCTGAGACTGATGTAAAGAGGGTCAATTGTATTGTAAGCAAAGTGCAACTCATCTAGTGGCGAGAGCTTGCCAAATTCAGTTGTTGCATAGTCTGTTAGGAAGGATTTGTTGAAGTTAGACGTTAATCTTTTTTTTCCGCTCCTTGTGTATTTTGAGGCTTTAGTCTGAACATTCACGTTGACTTATTCAGTACTAGTGACGAATGATGTCATTGTACACGTGGAAAAACACACCAGACTGGGAGGGAGTGAAAATCATTGATAAAGACCCAAACAGAAGAACCCAACAAACTACAGGAAGCCATATGGATTAGAAAGACCAAGACAATCAATGAACAGAGACGAGGACAATTACGAGTTACCCCACTTGTACGATGACGTCATTCATCATTACATGTAGTACTGAACGAAGTCAATGTGAAACGTCAGATGAAAGCCTCGGAATACACAAAGAGCGGGGAAAAAGATTTATCTACCCTTGCAAAATTGTTGGGGGAAACTCAATGAAGATGGATGGCTAATGGCTGATTGACTATAGTTATGTGAAACAATGACTGCTTTGTGTAAAATGGACACGTTTAAAACCTGTCTTAAGCCTCACTACACTGGCTTCAAACTCACTTATAATGTATTTTACGACTTTTGAATTATCCATGTTTTACATTATTATTTTAATCCACCTACCAAAATGTTTGTGTTAAGTTAGTTATATGACTACCAGTGGCGCTGTATATTTTATACTACCCCGGGGGGGTAGTTCATATGTATGACATGTCCTAGGTATTCATACTGACTTAATTTATATTGTTATTATTATCTTTAATGTGTTAATTTATTTCTTGTTAGTGAACAAACCCAGTTTTACTGTTATTGTTATTATTATTACATTCTAGCGTGTTTCGGTCTGCTTCAGATGCTGGGCCTGTTCAGCGGGATCACACTTATCATTCTGTCAGTGGTGGCGATAACCCACTATGTGTACCCGCGACGAAGAGCTATTGCAACTTGTCCCACATGATTTTTATATCACTCACATTCCACTGAATTCATTTAGGTGTTTACTTGAGTTGCTTTTTTATCAGGTTCCCATAGCTCGCCATTTAGGTTCCCATAGCTCGCCATTTAGCTTGTGGTCCAACATGCGATATGTAAGATATTGGAGTCAGAGCGAAATGTTTACGTTATTACGTTTAGTGCCATTAAAGTGGGTTTCTGTTCATTCATGTTATACAGTATATACTGTATCTGTTGGTTCATACTCAATGCCCTCATATATCTTTTACTTTTAGTGATGCATTTTTGTTGTTGGCATTTAAGTGTTTTTGGAGGAAACGAGTTGTTTACATTACCTAGGGATGCATCATTTTCAAAGGCATTGCCTCATATTCAAATGTCATGATGACAGAATGTTGATATCAGAAGTGCCGCAGTATTGGTCACAACCTTTTTTCAGAAGTATTCGAGCTCACTGTTCAAAAATGTTTTGTGCCAGTGCAGGTATTTTTGCAAATATTGAACTGTTGAATTAAAAAAAATGTTTTGCGTCATTAAAAATATTTGGGCAGTACGTATGTTTGAATACATAGGTTTTACAAACAGAAATCCTCCCTGAAAGTTTAATGGCGAAGCATTTACATTCAACACTATGCAACATTGGTTTAGAGTGGTTCAGGTAGGCCACTATTTAATATTATACATTGATGTCTTTTACCGTGATATTTTGTTTTTTTTTTTTGACCGGTTTTGTGTTATGATGGGTGCATGTGAATGGGGAAGAAATCTCCAAATGGAACAGTCTTTCTCATCCTCTGAATGTCTTCCTCCTTATGTTAAACATTCCAAGAGTTTAGGAGCAAAACTTTGTGTCTTCCTATTGAGGTGTCCAAGTCTAAGGCAGCTCACTCCATCCAACAGGGTATCTTCCCCCAGAGGCTGGAGGTAGCTGGGGGATAAACTACCACAAAGGGTTGACAAGTTTGATGAAAATGTGAAATTACAAGTAACAGGGAGGTGGTATGATGCCTTCTACACTGTTTTGTTACTGTTTCACAGTTTACGTGTAAACAATGGATACATCTTAACATGTACCGAATACGATAATTATGTTGATATGTATTATAAGGGAGACTGTCAGACATGAAAGTAATTCTAGTTGGGTATAACTATAGAATGGGCTGTTTCACAAATGTCCATAAATAACGTGATGTACTTTATGGATGGTTCTAGTGATCTGACTGGTGTACTTGACTGAGAAGCAGTCCTGTTTGTCGTAGTACAGAGTGTTAACGCTTTAGGTTTTTGGGGGCTTGGTTTCTCCAGACTCGTAACATGCCATGCATTGCCTGAGAATTCTTGATTTACATTATCTTACTATTACCTTGTTCTTATATGTTTGTTGTTATATAATGTTAAAAGAGCCTCGCCAATGGCAACAGCGATGCATTCCTTCACGTGTAGCAACTGTGATAGTGCAAGAACCTGTGTCTAGCATAGACAGTACTAAATGCTCAAATAAAGGGTGGTGGTATATTGTATCAACTGATATTGTGTTGATGTCGTTGTCTTGTCTTCGTGTATAATTCACAGCCCCCTGATATTTTATACAGGGCTAGACATAAGACTAACACTCCAATATTTGACGTTTTGGACAGCATGAAGGTGGGTTTTATTGGTGGACCTCAAAGGGGTGCCATTGGATCTGCCCTGCAACCCTCAACGAGACCATCTTATGATATTTGTTTTGGTCATTTCTACAATCTAGGATGTCTTGTCAGATCTGTTTGTTTTTAACATATCCAAACATGATAACTTTGTAGAGACTCGTTTGCATATATACCCCTCTGAGTTATAATATATATATATATATATTTAATATATATTATGCAAGATAAGATCAGCTTTATTGCCATGTGTTTTCATTCCAGGTACAATGTGTTGTAATGTTGGGTCGTCGTACATGTATGTTCACATGATAATACACTCGCACCAAATGATTATGATAAAATATACTACTTTAAACTAAATAAATAAGAGCATTCCCATACAATAGGTCAGAATAAAAAAGTTTGTTTATAACATCGATAAATAATAGTTGATATGATCTAGTATAAATATAAAATCAGAAAATGTGGAATAAAATAATAAATTACGTTAATATATAGAAAGCATGTTTGGGCTTTTTATAGCTTTCTCTCTCTCTCTCTCTCTCTCTCTCTCTCTCTCTCACTCTCTACTCTCACTCTCTCCACTCTCTCTCACTCTCACTCTCTCTCTCTCACTCTCTCTCACTCTCTCTCACTCTCTCATCTCTCTCATCTCTCTCACTCTCTCACTCTCATTCTCTCTCACTCTCTCTCACTCTCTCACTCTCTCTCTCTCACTCTCTCTCACTCTCTATGCAGGCCACGAACTCGTCTTCCAAACTGCATGCGCAAACCTTCGTATTATATATTTTGGTTGTGTCATTCGAAAGTCCAATCCAAACTGTTCAACTCCTCTAACGGGGGAATACTAGACACCCAGGTCTACCCTGTCTTCGGGGGGCAGGTATATTTACAGAGATCATGTCCGATACTAAACCATTTCTTTACACTATAGCTGAAGTATCTGAAATGTCTCTCTCTCTCATTCTCACTCTCTCTCACTCTCTCTTACTCTCTCTCTCTCATTCTCACTCTCTCTCACTCTCTCTCACTCTCTCTCTCACTCTCACTCTCTCACTCTCTATGCAGGCCACAAACTCGTCTTCACAAACTGCATGCGCAAACCTTCGTATTATATATTTTGGTTGTGTCATTCGAAAGTCCAATCCAAGCTGTTCAACTCCTGCAATAACAAAGGGGTGGGAATACGATAGACACCCCAGGATCTACCCAATGTATTCGGGGGGCAGGTATATTTACGAGAGGATCATGTCCGATACGGTAAACCATTTCTTTACACTATAGCTGAAGATATCTGAAATGTCGAACAAGGAGGAGGTAATATTGAAAAAGTCTAAAATGATACTCCGTTCAATGACAGGCAATGTTGTATTTTAAGCGCCTTTGAACAAACGTATATCCGGAAACATGACGCTATATTAAAACAATGATTATGAACAGCTGTGAGTGAACGATGTCCTACGACCAAACATAAATGGGAAGACTTCCTCGCAAGCCCAGGCTGTTTGTCATGCAAATTATCACTGGCAAATCCGTTACGTGAAGTACTGAAGTTAGCCGAATCTAACTAGTTTATTTACGTGTGTGTGTGTGTGTGTGCGTGTGTGCGTGTGCGTGTGCCTGTGCCTGTGCCTGTGCCTTTGCGCGCGTCCGTGTGCGTGCGTGCGTGCGTGCGTGCGTGCGTGCATGTGATCACCCAACATTAAACGTTGTAAAGCCCAAACATGTTTTCTTTAGCTTATAAAGTTAAAAGGCACCGAGCTTTGTGAGTGTAATCGTCATCTTTGTTCAGGTGGAATCTATTTTGTTTGATGCTTGTCGGTATGGACTTTCATGTGCGTTCTTTCAGATCAGTCTTGTAACGTTTTCTTCATTGTCAATACTATCGGTGGCAAGCTAACCCTTGAAGAACTCCGCTAACTCGCTGAATACACTGACAGTTCACATGTAATTTGACTGTTCTCCATCCTAGAACACTCCGTAATTCAAAGACTTTCCAATTGTTTGAGAAGACGCTGGTGTTCGTCAACTGTTTTTAAGAGGAGTTGGTGTAGTTTATCTATTGCATCTTTGTCAGCCCAATTCATGTAATACTCTTATTCAATCTAGTTTAGCACATTTGTAAATATTGTTTACTTTTGTTTTCCATGTTTCGTTTCCTCTTGTCGTTACTTACTTAATCCTCTTCGTGCCCACTGGCACATAAGGCAGAAACAAGGGTCCTTCATGTTGTCCTGTCTGCAGCTTGCTTTGCAGCCTGGCCACAAATCAAATGTAGTTGTTCCAATATTTTTTCTACTGTCATCCTTCACGTTTTTTGGTCGTCCATGTTTTCTTTTTTTCAACAGGTGTCCATCTTAGTGCTGTTTGGGATATACTGTCATCTTTCTTTCTTAAGACATGGCCAATCCATCTCCATCTTCTTGTGGCGAGATGTTGTTCATAGTATCTTGTCCGGTAGTTCTGAACAGTTGCTTGTGAGAAATTATTTGTGGCCAGAATATTCTCATTATGTTTTGAAGACATTTGGTGTGAAAGGTATACATGTATTTGAGGTCATGTTCCGTTATACGCCAGAAGTCTGAGCCATATGAAAGAGTAGAGAGGACACAGCTTTGATATAACTTTAGTTTGGTTCTTCTGGAATATATACTGTTGATCTCCAAACAGATTTCAGTTTTAAGAAAGCACCTCTGGCCTTGTTAATGCGATTTTTTATGTCAACATCGGCCCCTCTATCGTGACATATGATGCTCCCTGGATAAGTGAAGGTGACCTATATATGACCTATATAGATTGCTACCGGATTTCTCTAGTTTATTCCCATCACATTGGATTTCTTTTGGGTTATTTTTAGTCCTAATTTCTGGCTGATATTGAGTTTACTTGTCTTTTCATGTACATCTTGTCGTGTATGGGACAGGAGAGCTACATGATCTGCAAATTCGATATTCCCGAGGGAGGAGAACAGTGTCCATCTTATCCCTCGTGATGGTCCTTGTTTCCTTCATAACCCAGTCTATGGCAATGTTGAGTAGGACTACTGACATCACACATCCTTGTCTGACCCCAGACTTTACTTTGAATGCGACATCCGACTGTCCTATGGAGCTTGTGTAGTTCTCGTAGAAGAGTTTGATGACATCCACAATATGTGGTGGAATTCCATCTGTCCCTAGTATCCTCCAGAGACTGTCTCTATGGACGCCGTCAAAGGCTTTTTCAAAGTCTATAAAATGTATACACAGTTCTTTCTGGAATTTTGTTCACTGCTTGGTGATCTTTCTGAGTGTGAAGATGTGGTCTGTACAGCCTCTTCCCTTTCGGAATTCAGCTTGTTCATTTCTTAGCACTTTTGTCTACTTCTGCCTAATAATCTTTTTACAATAATCTTGCAGACAATCTTCCTGGTGACCGACGACAGGGTAGTGCCTCGCCAGTTGTTGCAGTTGGTCAGGTCGCCTTTCTTGGGGACTTTCACAATTGTCCCTTTGCACCAGTCTTCTCGAATGCTCTTGTCCTTCCATATTGTGACAAAAAAGAGTAAAAGAAGTTTGGATGCTAGTTCTGGGTGTGTTTTGAATAACTCTGCACTTAGCGGTTCCTTGATAGCTTCAAAAATGTCTTCCTTAGTTGGTGGCTCTACGTTGATGTCCAGATCCTCGGGAGCTTCTTGGATGTGTGGTAGATCTGATGGGTTGTCTCTGTTTAACACTTCGTCAAAATGTTCTGCCCATCTTCTTTCTTGCTCTTTGTCTGACATCAGCATATTTCCTTGTTTGTCTCTTATAATTACGCTGGTATTGTATGACCCTCCACAGAGCTGTTTGGTGATCCTGAAGACGGTGTCTTGCTGCTGGGGTGCTGCAGCTAGTTCTACCTCAGCAGCCAAGTTGTCCATGTAGACTCTCTTGTCTGTTCTTGCATTTCTTTTGACTCGCTTGTCTGCTTCAGTGTGGAGAGGTCCATACCTTTCTATCAATATCTGGGACTTTGCTTTCATCCACTGAGCGTTTAGTTGTTTTCTCTCCTTGATTGTTGTCCACGTGTCTTCACTCAGCCAGTCTTTGTGTTTCCTCTTATTCTGTCCAGCTCTACTGGTCTCTGTGTAGGTATGTCGACATCCTTCAGGTTCTGCTCCACTTGTTAGTTGCTTCCGTTTTCTGTGTTTATTTATTTGTCTTTATAGTCTAGTGCTGCAAAGCGGTTACGTACCTGCAGGATAAATTGTTGCCTGATGTCAGCATCTTTCAGCTTGGAGACATCGAACCGTTTCAACAACCTAATCGGTCATCCAGTTATTTTGAGTTTCGGTTTGATGTGTGCGACAACAAGGTGGTGATCGCTGCCAACATCCGCTCGTCTTCTCACACGTACGTCTTGTAAGGATCGTCGCCACTTGCCACTGATGAGAAGGTGGTCAACGTGGTTCTTGTCTCTTTGGTTGCGTGAGATCCAAGTCCGTTTGTATATTTCCTTGTATGCAAATAGGGTGCCTCCTACGACAAAGTTGTTTAAGCTACAGAAGTATATCAGTCGTTCACCGTTGTCATTGATAGTCCCACATCCATGTTAAGCCATAGTTC
Source organism: Ridgeia piscesae (assembly GCA_025642075.2). Taxonomy (NCBI): domain Eukaryota; kingdom Metazoa; phylum Annelida; class Polychaeta; order Sabellida; family Siboglinidae; genus Ridgeia; species Ridgeia piscesae. The sequence goes on along the minus strand of JAODUO010000082.1, from coordinate 47,739 downwards.
TTTCACATCAAGCATTTTCTTATCGTACTTTTGCGTTGAGATCCCCTAAAATGATCAACAGGTCAAGCCGTGATATTTTCTCAACCTCTGCTTAAATGCAAGTTTTCTTTTTCCTCATCGCCTACAGTGTTCGTTGGAGCATAGCACTGTAGGATGCTCATGTTTACTTGTTTCCCTTTAAATCTAGCATGCAGGAGCCTTTCGCTGACAGGTTTACATGGCATAAGAGAATTCCGCAGCCCCGTCCTCGAAATCAAGGCAACATCTCCATGCTAGTGGTCGTTGGTCATCATTCCTGCCACGATATAGAATTGTCTCCTGTCTGTGTCTTGTAGTCACCTGTGCCTGTCCATCTACATTCGCTGACTCCTAAGATGTGGTTCTATTTCTTCTCATTTCATTTGTGACTTGCGCTGTCTTACCCGTATCGTACATAGTCCTGACATTCCAGAATCCTATCTTTATCTTGGGTTTGGCGTCTACAGCTGATGGTCTCGCAGTGACAGCTTCCTGAAGGCTTTCACTGTCACTGGTTATACTGACAGTACCCTGCTCCACCACCGCAGAACACTGAGAAGTAGAGTTAATTATTTCTGTTTCTGTAACATTGCCTTGTTTGACAAGATGATGTTTTGGCCTCATGCTCTTCCCCAACATGGAGGAGGGCTGGGAGACTGACTTTTGTCTGGACTCTACCCTTTGACCTGTCCGGTATCGTTAAACCTACCAGAAGCCAAGACTCCTGCCGGCATAGGTCTCTGGGTCATTGAGACACATAAGCCACGACAAGGCACCAGTCTCAACGAGGGTGGTCCTCTGGATCGATGTTGTAGGCCTGGTTAGCACAATGCATTATATGGGATGAACAGTAGCAGTGGCGTAGCCAAGGGGGGGGGGGCAAGCCACCCAATTCCGGAAAATTAGGATGATGGGGAACGGAGGACCAATAACTGGCTACCGAGTCACATAATCGCAAAATACACACGGTATAAGGATGCTTATGTAATACTTTCCTTCCCAGTCCTACCCTTTTGTAAATAAATGTCACACCATGCTAATAGGATTCAGTTACGAAATGTCAACTTCTGATATATATATATATATATATATATATATATATATATATATATATATATATATATATATATATATATATATATATATATACGTACATAGTTTGCCTGCATGCCGGATGGTCCCCTCCAATGCAAAATCCTGGCTACGCCGCTGTATCTAGAAGTAAGGAGGTAGCGTGGTACGGTGGTAGGCATGACCGTAGCATGTAGTTTTTTTTAACAAGATTGCCACCTAGAGATTCAACTGTAGAGGGCAGGTGGACTAGGAAGCCATTTGGCTTATCGAGAGTCCAAACTATCTATCTAAGTATACCCCGCCCGTCTTAGGTATATGTCGATTTTATTTTTAAATATATTAACACTACTAGCACCTACACAATCAGCTGATAATCTGTTCCATTCGTTTACTGTTCTTTGTGAAAATGAAAATTTTCTAATATCTAGTCTACACTGCTTCTTTGGTAATGCAACTCCATGTCCTCTAGTCCTTCTCTCTTCCTTGACTGTGAAAAAAATATTTCTGTCAAAATGTTCATACCCTTTCAATATTTTAAACACCTTAATCTGATCTCCTCTCAATCTTCTAGTTTCTAGTGTTGTTAAACCACATTCTTTTAGACGCATTTCATAATTAATATTCCTGAGTTTTGGTGTACATTTTGGTTGCTCTCCTTTGTACTCTTTCTAGCATATCAATACCCTTCTTGCGATATGGCATCCATGCTTTTATACAATATACACTAACTATTGTTTTATACAGCGGTATTATTAGTTCTTTTTCTTTGTACACAATATTTCGCCTAATTAATCCTAGAATTTGGTTTCCCTTCGCTGCTGCAATTCCACACTGCTCTGATACCTTCATGTCAGCACTAATAGTTAACCCTAAGTCCTTTTCCTTTAAGGTAGTATTTAGTACAGTACCACCCATTGTATATTGTGCATCTTCAGTTGAATATTATGAAGTGTCCAAAGTAGACACACGACTTTGGCGTTTTCGTGGGTCTGACGTAGACGTCGAAATGTTACGCGCGCGTATTTCGAAGCTCGTTCGGTCGTACGAAATTCACACGTACGTTACGCACTTTCGAAATTGCAAGTGATCAAGCCAGACCTCGAGATTAGCAGTGATCTCAGCGCAAAAAGCAATCTGAACTTGCGATATGCTTGGTCCGTAGCAGGTGAAGGTAAGTGAGACGTCAGTATGCCGTTACATACTGTCATACCAATTAAAGAAATCTGCCAGTTTTGTGACATAAGACTAACATTCGAGTAAGAACACAAATAAGCCTTCATGATTTGCAGAAGGGGCCAAATCCTCTAATACATATGTGCATTCTTTTATATTTTTACCGGTTATGTATTTTCATACTATAAATATAACATGCACATGATTATGCAAATATTTCGTAAACATGTATTTTGCAACGTACGGAGATCGTTTTGTTGCTAGACTTGGTTCCTTCCTCCAGTTGCGAAAGAGAAAAACATCTTTGCCACATTCCTTCAGTTTAATGGATGTATGTAAATGTTCCCTATATAATTAGTTAATAGGCCAAATGTATAATGTCCTGCTGGTGTATGTGTGTTCATGCTTTTCATGACATTGGGACCTTTCCAAAGTTTCTAGCATTCATAGATTTGAATAGACGCTTTGTTTCCATGTTTCACAATAGTTCCTTAACTTTTTGTTTTTATTCCCCGGCAAAATGCAATCTTTATCTCATTCAGACATTGCTTCAGATCCTTGCTGATCCACGGTGTATTACTGGAGTCAATGTCAAGTACCTTTGTAAGACGATAATAAAGGCCTCGCAGAAAATTGAAGTTATTGTATCAGTGAGTGCATTCTGACCAGTTTCGACGTTGTTAAAGAAGACATTCCAATCAGTTGCCTCGTAGCAGCTTCTGAAAGTCTCAGAGCTATAACGGTGTGAAGTTTGTGAAATGGTCGTAGCTGACCGAACTGTGGTCCTATGTTCTTATTACGTTGACAGTGATATGTCATCATCCAGTACAAAATCACCTGACAATGAGAGTAGAAGGCACTGCTCCAAAGTCTTTCCGGTTGTTTCCGGCTCCCTAAGGTAACACGGTATTGGTCAAAAGCCACCATCTTGGTGGAGAACTTTATACCTGAAATTGTGAATGCGTGAGTGCGTGTATACGTTCGTTCGTTCGTTCGTTCGTTCGTTCGTTCGTTCGTTCGTTCGTTCGTTCGTTCGTTCGTTCGTTCGTTCGTTCGTTCGTTCGTTCGTTCGTTCGTTCGTTCGTTCGTTCGTTCGTTCGTTCGTTCGTTCGTTCGTTCGTTCGTTCGTTCGTTCGTTCGTTCGTTCGTTCGTTCGTTCGTTCGTTCGTTCGTTCGTTCGTTCGTTCGTTCGTTCGTTCGTTACGTTCGTTCGTTCGTTCGTTCGTTCGTTCGTTCGTTCGTTCGTTCGTTCGTTCGTTCGTTCGTTCGTTCGTTCGTTCGTTCGTTCGTTCGTTCGTTCGTTCGTTCGTTCGTTCGTTCGTTCGTTCAAATTCAAATTGATAGTTTCCCAACAGGCCAAGTGAGCGAGATATACCTTGCGCATACCGACCAAATAATTAAACATTGAGTTCATATCGATTCTACCATCAACTACCCAGGCGCACATGGAGAAGGCGTACATAGACCGAACGCCAGGAATGTCCACGCCACCGGAAGTGACCACTGGTCATAGTCGAATCGATGACGTCACCTGGCCAGCTGCCCGCCCAATGGACCAGAGCGGATTGGACATCAAACCAATACCGCAAGTATGCGAAATTAGAGGGAGAGATGTAATAAACGTTTGATGGGTATTTGAAAAATAATTCGCAGATTATATTTAAGGGGACATAGACCTTTGCACAAATATAAGAACATAGGGTCTACCATATTTAGGATATACGACCGTGTATTGAGGATCACGGAACCAGGTACACGGTATATTTTAAATATTCTTTTCTAACTTTGACATTTGGCGCTGGTCGCCACCATTACTATCAAGCTGCCCTTGATTTTATTCAATCGTTTGTAATCAATCTATATTTTCGAGTTTTTCCGAATACTAATTATAAAAAAGAACATTGTCATGTTCTGTAATACAACAGTGTTCGTTGACTGAGCCGAGAAGTTGGCCCAGATTTTTGAAGAATTCACAGAATCACCATCTTGTTTAGACGTTGTTTTACTTGGCATTTAAATGTGATTTCTTTGTGTGTGGCTCAGGGCTGCACCAAATGATGTAAACACATTTTTAACCCGCAGAGAGATAACTGGACACAATTTGGCCCACACCTGAAACAGTTTCTCGACCGCTGATTTAGGCCACAATGTATTGCTTGGTAGATGGCGTCACCAGATATAAACAGAAATGTTCATTTTACCTGTTCAAACTTACCTATATATATAATGTTGCCTACCCACCGAGGCTCCTTGGCGTGTCAATCATGCTGTTGACAATTTGATAATGTTACTGCTAATCAAAAAAAATTAGACGCAACAAAAACTGTTACTTGTTGTTCTGAATCTTATTGTTATTATCAGTATTATTATTCCTACAGTTTTAAACCAATATCACTTGCATTAATTATCCAAGTCACGTGTCCCCACAGCTTGCCACCACAGTACACGTCACCACTTTGGCGTCGACTAGAATGACTGAATCGGCGCAGGCGCAACGTCAGCCGGCTGTGGCGCCACCCAGCGGTAGTGGAGGAAATACGTTTCCGCCAGGTGTGACATCAACTTCCGGTCGATGGCGTCATGGCCCGTCACATCCGGTGTAAGTTTCCCATGAAGGACACTAACGAATATAATGTATAGTGTGCAACGGAAATACATCGAGAAGATCGTTTTTTCTAAATAAAATTAATGTTCTTTGACTGATTTAACAGATGAGTGCTCGAATTACGAAACAGTTTTATATATGCCAATCCTCCCGAATTTGCTGGAGTCTCCCGGAGTTTTCTGAAACTTCCGGACTCCGGGTATTGGAGCAAATCTATCGAAATTTCACTTCGTAACTCCGACATTATCTTCCTTTCTTCCGAAGCCTGGTCCAACCAAGCGCAGATGTTGCGACGCACAGTAAGTGAGCAGAATTGAACTGTTGTGACTGTCCCGGATTTCAAAATTCGAACGTTTATATGTATATTGGTTATGATCGTTGTATAGTCTACATAGTAATAATAATAATATATTTATTTGGTATAGCGCCACATCCATAATCGTTCGTGGCGCTTCACAACATATCACAATTTAAAAGACATAAAAAGATATATGTATACAATAAGACAAATATTAGTGTTTTAAAATAAATGTAAAAAATATGTATAGGTATATAAATAAATAAAATTAGTACGATATTAAATAGCGTAGCACTTTTAACTATATAAATAAATTACGTATTAGTCATAAAACACATAATAACCGGTCTAGTGTATAATTACATTGCAATGAGACTGATAAATGACGGTATAGATATAACTATTATTAGTAATAACTAGTTTTGTATATGTTAAAACTGTAAAATAATAATAATAGTAGCCTATTTGGCTTACCTATAACCTACTGTCTTTACATATATAGAATAGAGGGTCATCCAATATCTTGTGGGGATAATAAAGCGTACTGAAACGGTGTGTTCCGCTTCCGATTTGCATATTACGCATGCTCGTCACGATGGGCAGTTACTTGCTTAAATGTACCGAACCGAGATCGTACTTTTAACCAACCCGAGCAAATTCCGCACAGACGGTTGTTTTCCCACAGGGGCGAGCCCCACCGCGTCCCCAGCTACCGCGGCCGAGTGCCGCGCGAGGAGAGCGCCTGGCGTCACTTCCGGAAGCGGCGCGGCCGGCGGAAGCGACGGAGCAGCGACGACCCGTCGTGGGTACCGGGGCGCTCTCTCCACGACATGACGAGGATGTGGTCGGCGTCTTCCCAGTCGACGTCGGGGCGCCGTCACCCGGCCGCGTCACCAGACTCACTCGAGTCGCTCGACCGACTGTGCGCGTCGCCAGACGACATTAGGCGGCGTCGCGAGGCGGGGGACACCCGCCAGGAAAAGACGATCGTCAAGAATGAGCGAACGGACACGGGTGTGGGTAGGTTTGGTCTGTGTTTAACCGTGTGTTAATATACACATGATCAGCGTTTAACTGTAACCTCGATTAACCAGACTCCATGAGGTGGCAGCACTGTTTAGCTCCTCAACTCCGCCTGGTAGTTTTATTGGCTGCCGATGTAACCACCAGGGCAGCTCTACCCCAGGATAGGGTACATACCTTGATTGGCTCTCGGGCCTAATTTGATATAACAAATTAAAAATGATACCTTTTTGTAAGTTAACTATATATTATAATATATATATATATATATATATATATAATATATATATATATATATATATATATATATATATATATATCATCAAACAAAAACAGAAATACAACTTTGAAGTTATTTATGAAGCAGGAATTATGGCAGGATTAGCCTCAATTACCCAGGCTCCGTGTGGTGGCAGCACTTTACACGGATAACATTCAAAAGCCGGCTAGGTGACCATGCGAGGGTGATCAGGTCAACTGTCTCCAAACCATGCATGCTACCGGTATTCTATGGCACGCACACGCACGCGCGCACCCACAAAAGTATGCGCAAGCACGCACGCACGCTTGCACGCACACACACACACACACACACACACCACACACACACACACACACACACACACACACACACACACACACACACACACACACACCCCACACACCACACCCCACACACACACACACACACACACACACACACACACACACACACACACACACACACACACACACACACACACACACACACACACACACACACACACACACACACACACACACACACACACACACACACACACACACACACACACACACACACACCACCTCCTCTCTCTCTCTCTCAATAATTTAAAAAAAAATCAGTCATCATCACTCCCTCTGCTCTACTACATCTCCAACTTGCATTTCTTTCAAAAACATTATATCCTCTAAATAGCCATTCCCTGTTTCTTTGCACCTCCAAGGCGTCGCTTGGGACACCGACCTGGCACCCGGGCAAGACGCGACGGTCGACCCGAAGCCAGACGACGACGCCGCGGCCACAGAGCCACGCGTTCCCCCGATACGCATCGTGATCGGCGAGGCGGCCAAGCGCCGTCTCAGCCGCATGAACCGCCTTCAGCCGGGCGCAGCGTTGTCGCCGTCGTCGTCTGCCGCTACCGTTGAGGCACCGGTGTCGGCCACGGACAGAAGCCCCGCATCGGCTGCCGTGGCAAAGACGTTCACTTCGGGCGACATCGAGGTGTCGGTGAAGCAGTTCACGCACTCGACGACGAAGCAGAAGCGCAGCAGCATCGTCATCCGGCGCGCGCCAAAATCGTCGGACGCCATTACGACGCAGACGAAAACCGACGCTGAGCGCGCGCATTCTTCCGGCAGTAGGTGGCGCTTGGGTGTATGCGGGGTGGTGGTGTTTATAAGTTGGTAGCGTCCCAGAACAGTATAAATTTCGGATTTATTCAAATCGCGGCGCGGAATTAGGGGTTTCGAAGTAAAACCAGAGCAAATCCCCACCGGAATCGACTGACAGTTGCTAAACCATTATCCACCACGCTATCCGGTTCTAGAATCCGCAATTGGGTCAGTGCGTATTAATACAAATTCCATCCGACTAGTGACTCAACTGACTCGAATATTATTTCCCCCTTAATATAATATATATGACTATCTAGTTTTTACATAACGTAACGTTACATGTCTTGAGGAACTGCGAACTAACATAGGCAACCACCAGTGACTTATTGCGGCTCACTTATCTAACCAGTCATTAGTAGGTTGTCTTAAAGCGACATGATCAGTTCGTGGCTTTTTATTTTTATTGCAAAATAATATTATACGGTATAAATTATACCTATTATAGCGTACTGACCGTCCAAAGATGTTTTCATGTCCCAGGTTTTGTTTTTGAAATTGACGTCGTACGGGGCCGCTTACTCACTGTACACTTCGACCATGAGGCGTTTTCGAAACCGTTGTAGGCGTGGCGAAAAGCCCAGAAGGAATATATTTAATAAATCTGTCGCGTCGCAATAAGAACATCTCGAAATGGTTTCCATAAATGCATAGGCCTCTAATATAAACGCTTTGATAAAAAAACATCCACCCCACACACACAGACACAACACACGCACACGCACACGCACACGCACACGCACACGCACACGCACACGCACACGCACACGCACGCACACACACACAACAGGGCCAACGCAAGATATTCGAATGTCTGATACGCATGTGCTCAGACGCGACGACGACAAGTCATTCAGCGGTCCCGCGCACAGGCAGCGGACACAGCCATCGTCGACGACGGCGACGCAGTCACGGCACCACCGGTGTTCCTCCGACAAGTGACGTCGACGTGATGGGTCGCTCGGACAGGGCGGTCATAGAGTCGGCGCGTGCAGGTCATGGAGCCACGGCGGCGTCGGCAGGTACATGGACACCCTCGGGTAGTGATATCGTCCGTCTGTGCTTCTATTATATAATGTGTATGCCCGTCCGTCCGTCCGTCCGTCCGTCCGCCCGCCCGTCCGCCGCCCGCCCGCCCGTCCGTCCGTCCGTCCGTCCGTCCGTCCGTCCGTCCGTCCGTCCGTCCGTCCGTCCGTCCGTCCGTCCGTCCGTCCGTCCGTCCGTCCGTCCGTCCGTCCGTCCGTCCGTCCGTCCGTCCGTCCGTCCGTCCGTCCGTCCGTCCGCCGACCGACCGCCGCTCCGCCCGCCCGCCGCCCGTCCGTCCGTCCGTCCGTCCGTCCGTCCGTCCGTCCGTCCGTCCCCGAAAGAATCCCTCACCTGTCCAAAAGAATCCCTTTCATATCTCTGTCTCCCTCCTTCTCCCAACTGTCTATGTTGTCCGTGTGTTGCAGGCCCAGTAGACAAGGACGAGGACGAGGAGGACGAGCAGGAGTCTCGCCTCGTGAAGATCTACAACGAGGAGCTGAGGTACAAGGAGTGTGACATCCTCTTCCAGGTCGGTCCACGGGCGCGTGTTTCCGGTAACACTAACGACCAGGGGCCGGTTTCATAGGGCGTACTTACGACGTCCTAGCGGGCGATAATTCGGCGAAAGCGTAAAACATCGTGAAGTTACGCTAGTTGCGTTTCACGAGTCTGCTCCATAGTTGCACTTAGCTGCACCATGTATTTTGTAGGCGTAACTTTACGCTAGTTGACATATTTACGGTATGCTCCCCAAATTCGTTGATGCTCCCGACATGCCCACTATCAACATAATTGTTTTAGTGTTTACACTGGATATCCTTTACCATAGCTTGGTATTTGCTATTTGAACGGCAAAGGCGGCAGCTAAAGAGAAAAAGGTTGTCCAGAGACACCACAAATACCGGGACTCCCCGCGACCTAATTAGGTCAAGTCTACATCGACTAGTCGCTGTTAGCTGCGACCAGCAGACCGCTTAATTGCTCGTAAATGTACGCGGCTTTAAGAAACCGGCCCCTGCTGTAAATAGTGACTAATCGCAGTTTATTTGCACAACCCGATCTTGTTTTGCGCACCACATTGTCGTTTCTTGTATTTTTTTTGGATAGACAAACGGGATTTGTGGGCCGTGGGTGCTCGGATGGATGAGCGGGTTCGTAATGCGCATGCGACCGCTCCTACATATACATCTGCAGTGGTTGTTATACAACCAAGTGTGATAATTATAAACATTACCGTCTATTCACAGGAGGACGACGACTGTAACGGATTTTCGGACATCTCCGACTTTAAGGCTCCCAGTGTTGCGTCAGATGGGCCGCCGGACGCGGCCGATGACGTCACTATAGCCGGGGCTTGTGGAGCGGGGGTGGAGACGCCATCAACGAAGGGCTTCGACATCGACGGCGTCACCATCTTGCCTGTGTTCGTTGACTCACTTCACCGCAGGTACGACTCAGGAATCAGACGGTACCTTAACTACCTTTAAAAAAATCACGAATTGTTGCATTCATAAATCGGTACATTGTATAGAATATAATATTATACCATTAAGCTTAATGCCATTTCGAAGCTTTGACAGTTTTGTTTCGTGTCATAATGCTTCAGCTGTACACATGGGCGTGTAATTGTAGACACTTTTGGAGACAATGTAAACGAATATAATTGTTCGCGTAGTAATTACATTATAGCTCAATTCTCCTTATGCACTACTAAAATAACTATTGTCGCATGTGATACTGACTTATAGAAACCTTATCTACTTATTTCTGCTGCTAACACGGTGAATCATTTAACAATATTTACGGATTTCTAACAACAACATATCGAGAAATGTACACTGCGTACGTACAGTGTTCTGTTCGTTGTCGTCTACACAGCAGTTGCGACGACGTCCTCGGTGTGACAGACGGCGTCGTCGAGGAGGCGGCGCTAGCCGAAGCGAGCAACGTCAAGACGAAGAGTGGGCGTGGCCTACGGATCCGCCTGTTCACACCCCCTGTCAGCGCCGCGCCCACCGCAGCAGCGGCGGCGGCGGCGACGCCTCGTTCGAGACTTGCTGACGACATCGCGACCACCTCGTCGGCGTTCGTCGAACTCGCCGACATTCTGTCGCCGCCGTCCGCCGCCGACCTGCCGTGCTACACGACATTCGGCGCGACCGGCGCCGGAGACATCGGCGACTGGCTGGGCGCCGGCAGTCGACCCGACGGCAACCCGCTCGCCTTCACCTACGGCATAGGCTTCCTCGGCGAAGACGCCGCCATGCTCAAGGTTTGTTGCCGGCACGTTGGGGCTCTCCTCTTCTATTCTGCGTGTACCTCGCTCGGAGTGAGGCTTGCCTCGATACTGATTCCCGATTTGTCTTTTTTGTTTCCTTTTCCCCCGTCACAGCTCCCGATTGGTCGAGTAATTCATATCGACAAGGCAGGTAAACAATGCTCGACAGGTTAAGTGTGGTTTGTAGCATTTACACGCCACGGATTGACTGTAGCGGCTTTCCGCCGAGTTGGGGTAATAGCGACTACGTACTAAAGCAAAGGCCGACAGTGGCGTCTATTCGTTAAAGACCGAGAGCAACGACTAACAGTTGACAGCAGCGGCTAAGGGTAAATAGTGCCGGCTACAAGATTAGGGTGGACAGTACGGGCTACACGCTAAGGGTAGATAATACCGGCTACAAAGTAAAGGCGGATAATATGGACTACGCGCCAAGGGTAGATAGTACCGGTGTCGTGGTCCCAGACTCGGCCGGGCCGAGATTCGGCGCGAGTCGGCCGAATATGGGACCGCAACGGTAGCAGGCCAGGATTTTCCGTTGTTACTAACATAGTTTCCGTTAGTAATACAACATGTATTCCAATATGACAGTTATTTGCAAGTTTTTAATAAAAATGCATGCGCGGTAAGCGTTTTGAGGAAACGTGCCCCGGGCGTGACGTATGTCACCAAAGCTACGCCAGAGCAGGTAAAGGCGGGACTGCGCTTGCGCGCGCATGAGAGATATGCGTTTAGCCGAATCTGGGACCGGCCGAATCTGGGACCATCACACCGGCATAATGGGCGGATAGTACGGTCTCAACGCTAAGGGTAGATGGTACCGGCTACAGGGTAAGGGCGGACATTTCGGGCGATAAGTTAAAGGTATATAGTACCGGCAACAATTTAAGGGCGGACAGTACGGGCTACATGCTAAGGATTACTAGTATTAGCTACATGCTAAAAGTGCATTGTACGGGCAAGACACCGGGTAACCGGCTACACGCTTAGAGTGGATTTTACAAGCTACACTCTAAGGGTGGATATTATCAGCTACACGCTACGGGCGGAATATACCGACTACAAGCTAAGTGAGGATTACACCAGCTCCCATGCTAAGGATGGATGGCATCAACTACACACTAAGTGTCGATATTAACCGCTGCAACGGCTGACATTGTCGCGCTCTTCCCATACCTCGGGCATTCCCCGTCCTAGAAAGCGACTACTCAGGAGGAAATCCAGCACCAAATCCGATTGTCATCTCCTTGTGTAGGAAGCCACGTGACCGAGTCTGCTGGTAACATCCGAAAGGAAACAAAACTAGTGATAAACAAAGCCGTGTCCTTCATTACTTTACCGCACGGGACGAGCGTCTGTATTCTGGACCACTTATTGCTGCCACCCGAAGTCACGAGAAATTGCTTCACCGTTGCCTTCCGAATCGCGGATCTAACGGGAACACAAACGCACAAGGCTAACAAGCCTCACTTCCAAGCAAAACCTCTTACCGAAAGCTAGCATAAGCCGAATACCAGGCCTCATATGATTGAGTCATCCTATAGGACTTACGATCGACCCACGGTGTGCAGACTTCATCTTAACTGCTAAAGCAGCCGACCACTCGCCCGATTTACAGACTTCGTCACAACTTTGCCAAATAACGTCTTCTAGCGTATCTCTTGCACATCTCGCTAAACGTAACCAACGACGGGGCCTGTGACGTCAAACGCATTACGTCACGCCAAACGGAAACTAGTTTAAGGCACTGTCGCGTGAAATACTGGCCGCTGATTTATTTGCCGAAGGTGGGAATTAAATCTAGATATTGGCTATACAAACCCTTCGGAAGCATTGATCACCAAACGAAAATAGTTGTAGAAAGCAGTGCATAAGTTTATAGCAACCAGAACATAGATTACTTGTGTGTGTGCATGGGCATAGTGTAGGGCCTACCGGCTTACGATACATGTTACCCTTCTCCTCCTCCTCCACCTCCTCCTTCTTCCTCCTTCTTCCTCCTTCTTCTTCCTCCTTCAAGTGATCGCTATCATTTTTCGACTATTCTAGCACTATGGGAAACTATACGCCAAATGGCGATAGCTCTAAACCAAATAGTAAGATAAAAGTTGTAAGTGCTACGCTGTTGTAGTCGTCTGTCGTTGTCTCTCGCTGTACCGTTTATACTAAAACACCTTAAACCACAGAAACACCCACGCACCCACGATTCATCAGAAATTGCTACAGCAGAGACTGGCGTACACGACCAATACGTGACACAATAGGTTGGGCAACTCTGTGTCGCTTGACAATCCGCAGCTACCTTACCTTGTATGTGCGTTTACGCGGCCGTCGTGTCTAGACTTTGCAACGGACATTGTGACATGCGCAACAACTGAATTAAGCTCCAAAGAACGGTCACGATATGTCTGTTCGTTTCCGGTGGCGTGTCCACCAAATTGGCTCCAGTCCCAAATCATCCGATGTCACAGTGAACGTAGTCGTGCGATGATTTTCACACCAGCCATCACTGCACCGCGATACGGTCCAGTCATTAAATTGCCCAAATAATCGCTCGTGTAAACCGGTCTTCACTCGCCGTCGCCGATGTTATTCAGACCACCTTGCCCGATCGTTAAATTGCCCAAATAATCGCTCGTGTAACCGGTCTTCACTCGCCGTCGCCGATTTTATTCAGACCACCTTGCCCGATCATTAAATTGCCCAAATAATCGCTCGTGTAAACCAGTCTTGACTCGCCGTCGCCGATGTTCTTCAGACGAACATGCTGAACGTTCTGTGGGAGGCCGAGGCGCTGCTCAGTCAGAGCAACCACGTGGCGACGACAACGACGCTGCCATCTGGCGAAGACGCGGACAGAGCGCGCGTGGCCGACACCTATCGGGCACACCTGGTGTATTGCATGTCGCAGGTGATCGACGCCATCGACAGTACGCTGCAACTCGTCGACTTCCAGGTTCGTCGTGTCTTCAGTGTTACGAGTTGCTGTGGATGTCACAGCAACTCGTAAACAAGTTGATTAGAATGCTTCGTAGTTGGTGCAGGTTTCGTTGGGTTTCTCTTTGATATCAGGCACAGCGTTAAGATTTGTGGGATTGGAAGTGTTACGAATATCTACAAAATCTAAAATGTGATGTAACGATAATCTTAGAAATAGGGGTTATTTATGTAGTGACGTATTATGAAGCGCTGGTGGTCGAGTGAAAAGGCAACTAGGTTACATAAGAATAAGTGGAATTCGCTTCCTGCCAGTGTTAAATCAGAAGGTAGTATAGTTTCATTCCGCCGACGTCTAAAAACTTATCTCTTCAATGCTGCCTATCCTCTTTAGCCTCCTAGCTTCTTCATGCATCCATTGACGACTCACGCATTGTTTTCGGTTACGAGTTTGCTTAATCCCTTGGTTTTGTCGCGCCACTGAGCTTGATCTTCGAGGATATTGGCGTAAAATTAGTAGTAGTACCGCTATGCTGACATTATTGTAAATACCTGCACAAATATTTGCATTCGGTTATATATATATATATATATATATATATATATATATATATATATATATATATATATATAATAATAATAATAATATATAATGAATATCCTGAAGATCAAGCTCAGTGGCGCGACAAAACCAAGGGGTTAAGCAATTGCGTAAACGTAGAACAGTGCGTGAGTCGTTGATGGATGGACGAAGGTTCTAGGAAGCTAAGGAGGATAGGCAGCATTAAAGAGATATGTTTTTAGACGTCGGCGGAAGGAAACTATATTACCTTCCGACTTGACACTGACAGGAAGCGAATTCCACAGGGTTGGTGCAGCAACCGAGAAAGCTCGGGACCCAGCTTTCGTCTTAACCCGAGGGATATAAAGTGGGTTACTACTGGTTGAGCGTAGCTCTCTGGAATTCCTTGCTGGAGTTAGCATTGAGTTTAGATATGTTGGTTGTTTAGATGCGAGTGCTTGATAGGATATTGTGCAAATCTTGAAAATAATGTGATAATGCACATGGAGCCAGTGCAATGATTTTAGAAGCGGCACCGAGCTAGAAAAACGAGGAGAACGCGTAACTACCCTTGCCAAGCAGTACTGGACACGTTGAAGTCTTGCAATATCCTTGTTCGCAGTATTGTAAAGGAGGGAATTGCAGTAGTCAAGTCTGCTGCTTACTAGAGCTGTCGTGATGGTTTTAGCAACAGAAAGTGATAAAAATATGCGAATACGACGAAGATCACGGATATGGTAGAAACAGCAACGGCATGTTTTTTATATGTGCTGTTTGAAATTGAAGCTTTCGTCAATATATATATATATATATATATATATATATATATATATATATATATATATATATATATATAATCAGCACTATCACACAATTGTTAAATTGATTCTTTGTCATTTTGTATACGTCCGAAATGTACTGGTTCAAAACGTGATTATTTCACATTTAAGCGCTCTCTCTGCTACTTGTGTCTTGCAGATGTATACGTTACATAGGTGATGTCTTCGCTAAAGTTAATCGAAGTTTGTGTTTACGCGAATCATGTTGAACGTATTGCCACGTGAATGATTAAGTATTCTGCCCGACTGTAATAGGTATGCATGAACACACAGTGAACCACACAATTGTTGATGACGTGGTACAGTCATTCCAAACTGGCGGACGGCACGGAATATTCATTAACATGCCTTATATGGATATGATAGGTGGAGCCCAAACTAACGCTCCGCGTCGATATATTGCAAGGTTCTTAGAGTTAAAAAATATATAATTCTAATGAAATAAAGGCATGGAATTATATGGAATAAGTATAGAAGATTATTTTTTTTAAACTGCGTACGCTACAAAGCGTTTAACGTTTTCTAAGAATCCCATTAAGTTTAAGGAATGTCAAAGAACGAACGAAAATACAGTATATGTGAATGCCAAACATAATATTTAGGTAATCGACATTTGTTGACACCCGCAGAATACCAATAGCCACGTATTAGCTCATTACGTCGACCACCGAGATAACATCTACGACTTCCGGGACGCGGCGCATGCGCATGTCTCACACTCCATAAATGCACTCAACGATCTGGCCGCCATGTTGCAGGTACACGTGTGAAAGATTCGTTGAACAAATTCAGATGCGAATAACGTGATGTGATAATGTTTGTAGAGTCACCAGTGGATGTGTGTGAGTCATAAAACAGTCACCAGCCGCCGTATGCATGTCTAGCAGGGTCATTTGCACTAATGTTCTCAGCAGTTCATTTCTTGTAACTTCTCCACTTTCCAGCCATTCGCATATTTCGTTTCCCTTCTCTTCCTCCTCCATTTATCCTGAACTTATATTGTCTACCTACTCTACTCTATCTCCTCACTCACTCACTCACTCACTCACTCACTCACTCACTCACTCACTCACTCACTCACTCACTCACTCACTCACTCACTCACTCACTCACTCACTCACTCACTCACTCACTCACTCACTCACTCACTCACTCACTCACTCACTCACTCACTCACTCACTCACTCACTCACACACTCACTCACTCACTCACTCACCACCACCACCACCCCACTCACTCACTCACTCACCCACTCACTCACTCACTCACTCACTCACTCACTCCGCCTTTCTCGCTCTCACCTGTACTCTCTCACTCGCTCTCTTTCATATATTGCACATCTATCTACCCCTTTCCTTCAATCTCTCACCCAACCTTCCTTCCTTCCTTACTTTCTTTCTTTCTTGTTTCTCTTCTATAACTTGTTGTTATGGTGCCGGAGTAAATTAAAGCGTCGTTCTGCAACGACTCCCTGATTGGCTGCCGTGTCTAACATAACGTTGCGTGTCTGGCACTGGTTGGCTGCCGCGTCTAACATAACGGTGCGTGTCTCGCAGGGTCTCGTCGACCGTAACCGCCAGTTGAGTTGCTCGGACTACGACTTCACGGAGTACCTGATGCGTCTGCCACCGGATGACATCGCTGCTAAAGAGTGGTACCACGACCCCGAGGAATTCGTGCGAAGGTTAGCGCTCACAGACAGTAGCACCGTAGTCGAAACGGGCAAGAAACCATTACCTGAAAAGCCGCAGTTACCTCGTGTAGGAATGTTCACCACGAAACGAGTATGCAACAGATTGTCCTGTTTGTTTGACACCGTTTTCCAAACGTGTGTGCGTACTTACAGGCGTTCGTATGCGCGTATGTTTGTTCGCGCTAGTAAATGTGTGTGTGTGTGTGTGTGTGTGTGTGTGTGTGTGTGTGTGTGTGTGTGTGTGTGTGTGTGTGTGTGTGTGTTGTGTGTGTGTGTGTGTGTGTGTGTGTGTGTGTGTGTGTGTGTGTGTGTGTGTGTGTGTGTGTGTGTGTGTGTGTGTGTGTGTGTGTGTGTGTGTGTGTGTGTGTGTGTGTGTGTGTGTGTGTGTGTGTGTGTGTGTGTGTGTGTGTGGTGTGTGTGTGTGTGTGTGTGTGTGTGTTGTGTGTGTGTGTGTGTGTGGTGTGTGTGTGTGTGTGTGTGTGTGTGTGTGTGTGTGTGTGTGTGAGGTGAGAGAGAGAGAGAGAGAGAGAGATAGAGAGAGAGTCCGTGCGTGCGTGCGTGGGCATGAGGGCGTAAAACAGATTACCCAACAATGCTAAAATACAAGTTAGGCGCAATCGCTTTGCCCCTGTTCAAGTAACAAACCTAGGAATGTTTTATCTGAAATATTTCTGGAGTATATTTCAGTGGCCGGCTATCGCATTTGTGTTAGTTTTCCATGTCGTCATCGCCTACCTTTCATCTGCAGCACAGGCCTATTCGTCGACAGCCGGAGCTACGAGACACTACACAGCGCCGCGTCACCGTGGCACAAGAAGAAGGTCTTCCTACGAAGAGTGCCAACGACCGATCCCTTGTATGACTGTGGCAAAGACAGAAAGAAAACGAAAGCAGGCAGCAAATTTGGTGAGACTGTCCGTTGCCTGTGTAGTTTATAGTGCCTCGTAAATTCTAGTGCGAAGAATGTCTCAATTCAAGGACCGTTATCACCGTCGCAATTTTGCCTTTATCGTCGTCATCTTCTTAATCATAGTCGGCTTCATTTTCGTTTTCTTTAGCCACGCAACGGTTCATTTCAGACACGATACGTATTAGATATGTTTATGCATACATTTCGTTGGCTTTCTAAAATGAAAATTGCCGTCACATTGGTGCACCATTAGCACGACAAGTTAAACCCATCATGCCGACGATAACCGATATGAGTCGTGCACCAGGCTCGGCCAGGAAGGCAGAAGACGCTGCAGCGGCCAAGGGAAAGCAACGCGATGTGGCGGCCACGCCACGCTCGGCCAAGAAGGAAGAGGTTACACCGGCCGAGGGAAAGGCGAAACAGCGCGACGTGACGAGTGCTCCACCTTCGGTCAATGCGGCAGACACCGCGGCAGCGGCCGAGAAAAAGAGCCAATCACACCCCGACACGTCGACACACGCCGGCGGAGAGAACGCACCGTCGAGACCAGAAGGCCAACCTCCGCCTCCAGACATCAAGCCGATCCCTGCGTTTATCGGTGAGAAGTGAGAATATGGACGCCCTCGTTACTGATGGCGCGTTTAGAAGACGTTACGTTACGTTAAAAATATCTGACTAATGCGACTCCTTCGTTGGAATATTGCCATTTTCATGGATTTTTTATTACATTTTCTATAAACTATATATAAATACGAATCACGCTGATACCGGGATACGTTTGACAGTATCCAACATTGCTCCGTTTCCATGGCAACATAATGTTAAACAATCTGAATATGACATTTCCTAATTTTCTATGTTTAAAATGTCCTGAAGTGAGTAACAATTTTGGTTCCGATCACAAATAATCGGAAAATATTTAAGTTCGTAACTGTAATGAATTAAGCCAATACAAATTTGACGCCATTGATAATGTCAAAGGTGACTAATAAAACTGGGTAATTAATTTTGGCAGCTCCATGGTTAATTAAATGATTGTGTCATTTTTTCCGAAAGGTCACCTGCACTCGACAGCGACTTTATAGTTCCCCCCGTGGGTTCAGAATATTTATTCTTGTATAATAATGATTGAAACAAAAACTCGCTTCTGGTCCAAATTATGGAAATTAGCAACAATACTTTCATATTTGGTCATATTTTGGGAAAGGAATAAGACAATATAGTCAGTATTATAAGGACAATGTGAATATTTGTGTGTTTAACTAATTGAATCTTAAGTGATTGAATATGAAATGATAGAATCTGAGCAACAATTACTGCTCAGTCGATTACAAAAACCTCCATGATAACGATTGTCATAAAATAAGCCTGCAGCAACATCAAAGCGTAGCAGATTTTCCGGCAGGGGCGCACCGAAATGAAATCGCAAGGAGTTAGAGGGTTAATTGTAATTGTGTGCCATTTGAAGTGATTATGATAGTACGATCTGACGATAATTCCTGCAGACATGAACATGCATATAAAGACGGAGACTCGGAATGACACCGAGGTGGATGACTGCTTCATCGTGGAGACAGACGGAGTGAGTGGCCCGGAGAAGCGCCACCACAACGAGGCTACTCTGGCGAAATGCACCAATCAACCAGCATGCAACAGGCGACAATCTGGCATGGAAGCCACAGAGCGCCATCTGTCGGGTGAGGTTTAGTCAGACTTATATCAAGCCGTTTCAGACTGAATTGTAACAAGTTAAGTAATTTTTTCTAACTCTACGATATGTGCAAATCAAAGCAAAATTTTATCAAATAACGTGAATATAACAAAAAGGAAGTAAAATGTGTAATGTGAGACTCAGTGAGTGTCTACAACAATCGTAGTAGCTGCATTTCTCAACTTTTAGGTGACACAGTTACTAAAATAGAGCAAATCGTGGGCGTGCACGTTAACGACCGGGCCAAAGGAGCCAGCGCAGCAGAGACGGTAGCGCCACCTGGTCAGAACATCGGCTCTACATCGCTTGTCGAAACGAGGTAACCGTTGCTGTGTATATTCGAATTATGTCTTAATAGAGCTTATCTGTGCTAATTGTGATCGGCGTCATTGTTATGTTGTCTTTGTTATGGTGTGTCTGTGTTTACTAAACTTATGACAAATGAGTTCGAATTTCATTACGAATTTCAACTCTTCACATTCCATAAGTTGTCCAAAGTGGAGGAAACCTACAGTTCTGTCGTAGGCGATAAGCATCCAGCAGGCTGCAACCTAAGAGGTGAAGGACAACGAAAACTTCACAATTCTCAATGTAGCTAATGGCTATTAATACATGCAAAATAATATTTTTACGCGAGTTACTAGAATTAGGTCAAATTGCTCACTGTACCACAGCAGTTTGTCTAGTCGGTTTTCCACTGAATAATTGGAACGTTCCATCGTGAATTTATCAATATTAATAAGCAGCAACTGTACACATTGAGAAATTACTGATTGAACGCCAATAACGCCTCATCATCCATATTAAGATACGAATGTTGTATGACTGTTTCACTAGAGTAAGGGACTAAGTGTTGGTATTTGTCAAGCTCATTGTGTGTCGGTTTGGGAGAAGTAGCGTGAGGAATATGGTGGCAGCGGCTTTAGGTAGATAAAAAGGGGCTATGGATTCGTGTCTTTAGTACTACGTTTTGTTAAACAGACAGGTACATTGGCCAGGAGAAAGTTGTTGTCATGTCGTTATTCGTTTTAAACGAGTTGGGTTTGAATAGTGGCCACACACACACACACACACACACACACACACACACACACACACACACACACACACACACACACACACACACACACACACACACATACACACACACACACACACACACACACACACACACACACACACACACACACACACACACACACACACACACACACACAAAAACCCACGTATATATATATGGATAATATATATATATATATATATATATATATATATATATATATATATATATATATATATATATATATATATATATTATATGTATATAATGCAATTCTGGCTACGCCACCGGCAACTTCCACGAGTTTCTTTCGTCCAATTCGTCACAATAAATAGATAAATTAACTGCAGTTTGTACATTCTGCTAAATGTCAGTGAAACACAGTAATTTCAGGGGACAGTTACGCTAATCGACATACAACGCTAATAGGTAAGTTTATTTTGTAACGCAACATATACAAACACGTAAAATATAACATGTATTATATAGCTCGGTATGCCAGCAACTGAACCAGAAGCAACAACAACAGCTACCACAGCAGCAGCAACAACAGCAGCAGAAGAGCAAAAATTGGGTCCTAGTGTGACCAGTTCTCGGTCAGTCGACGTTGCCGTCCCTCAGTCTAGTAGTCGTAAGGAAGTGACTGTCAGAGTGACCCCTGACCCCGCCCAACCGAGTACCAGGAGCAGGTCATCCACTGCGCTGTTTTGGTCATAGCAGGAAGACCAGTGGCGATCCAACAGTTACTTTCCTGGCACTAATGAAATGTGATCGTAAAACCGGACGGCGCAGTTACCCAGCTTACGACGTCGTGAAACTGACTTCAATGTGAAGTAACACTAACTGGTATTCATCTTAGCTTGAAAAGCGATTGGAATATACGATTGACTGTTTTATGTTGAACGTGTTTTAGTGGCCAGCAACGCATTTCCTGTTTTTCTCGTTTCACACTGCACCTTTTGGAACATACTTCCCAGTGCAAGATCATTTAGTTTTTCTTTCTGAGAAACTATGCTACCGTATAAAGGTATGTTTTGACTCATTTTCCCTTCTGTTGTCCGGCGCTTGTGTCTCTTGGGTATTGTATCGGGGCACTTTGACAACAAATGTCAAAACCACCACACATCTGTCATTTACGTTCGTTGCTGCGATCGTCGATCGTGCTTAGTGTCACCGAGTTGTCTCCGTCCCTCCAGCGGCCCTACCATCATCCACATCAGCGCCACAACGTCGCTCTCCTCGGGCCGTCGACCGCGCGTGTCACGGTGGTCCACGGGCGCCGGCGACCAGTCGGCCCGGTCCGGTGACGTGGTCCCGACAACGGACAGCTCACGACTCACTACGACGACGTCGGACGTCCGAGAGAGCGCCGGGGTCGAGTCGGCAACTCACTGCCCGCGCGAATCGACGCCGCACCAGAGCATCGTCGCCGGTCGCGACGCTGCACATGCGCAGACCGCAACCGGAAGCAGTTCATCTAAGCCGCGGCCGTGGGTTGGCGGCGATGGAGACGCAACGAGCGAGTCGCGTCCGCCTTCACAGCCGTTACAACAACAGCAGCAACAGCATAGACAGGCACAGCAGCAGAAGCAGCAGCAACAACAACATCAAAATAACCCACAAAAGCAGCCCCAGCAGCCACAACAACATAATCATCGACACTTGCAACAACAGCCGCAAAAGCAGCAGCCTCAGCAGCAGAGACAACGACAACAGGTGGCGCGGCTTGTGTCGGCCACCGACCGACAAGTGACGTCCGACAAAGGGACAGCGACAAGTACAACGGGACACGAGACGAACAAATCACTTAAAGGTAGGGAACATAAACATTTTACGTACTAAGAATTAAGAGCAATATCATTTGTCTTTCATGGTGCCGTAGTTTTATTTGGATTTATTTATATCCGACTCTTTTAGAAATGTGACCAATAAATTAAGTAACACAAACGTTTAATAACGATTGTTCGCAATTAAAATATTAAGCACGTCATAATGTGTCTTTCGTGCCGGTCTTAGTTCTTGTTAATTTATATTTGACCCGATGACCGTGAATAAACGTGGCTACCCCCGGAAACGGCTGAAATTGCAACGACGTATCGTAGTCACCCATTA